>JAQZBX010012945.1:0-38388 GCA_029593785.1 Cabassous unicinctus
CCTGAAGACCTCTGATGTAGGAGAGAGGTGTTCTAGCCATCTGCGCCACCTCGGCTCCTGGTTTTTCAGAGCTTTCAGAGCATCTCGTCTTGTCTCTCTCCTTTTTCACGTCATCATCTTGCTGCATGGCTCCCAGGGCCTGGTGGCTCACTGGCACACAGAGCCTGGCAGCCCATGCGCCTTCTATATATATTTTTATTTTACCGGGAGGTCCCGGGGATCGAACCCAGGTCCCTCCATATGGCAGACGGACGCCCAACCATTTGAGCCACATCCGCCCCTATGTATTACCTTTTAAGCTCCCATGCATACAAGGACACTCCAATGCTCCATTTCCCCCAGAAAACTGCAGCTTTTATCACAGACTTGGTTTCATGTTGTATGTCCCAAGTTGGTATCCTTTGTCCATGCAGCAGTGGTTCAATTGTTATCTTGCAGTGATTTAGTGTGACAGCCCCTTCCATGTCCAATGTAATTTCTGGGACAGGTGAGGCATAAATGAGTGTCTTGCATTAATCTTCAGACAACCACCAGATGAATTGTAGCAGAACTAAGGAAATAAATCCAAATTGGAAGAAAGTGTTGGTGCCACATGGAACTGAGAGGGATTAGGAGTGGGTGGAAAAGGTGCCATGAGGTTTCACTGGCATTTGTTCTTGTATTTTTTTTTTTAATTCCATATTTTTGCTTAGTTATTTTAACAGTTTGACTAATTTCCAGAATTTCTAAAAAAGTTTATTCTGCTAGTTATTCCTTGTTTTTCAATATTTCTTTTTGGGGAGTGGTGGAGGATTGTAGCTTCTTACTCTATCATGCTGTCACTATTTTATTCTTTTATTTTTTGATTTCTCAAATTTATACATAATTTAATACCTCACAATGAAAGGTGACAAGTTTAGTGTAATGACTGATCAATTTCACCTTTGATTTTATGTTTTTATTTTAATATAGCAAGTTTTATTATGTTTGCATTTTGTTGTTATTATAATTAAATGATACATGATTTGCATATAGAATGATTCCAAAAACTTGAAACTCAATTTATACAGTTATAATATAATGACTATACAAAAATTCTTTTTCACTGCCAAACAAAGCAGGGTGATTTGTTCCAAAGGGAAAAAAATGTAACCAGCATTATTAAAATTCTGGTTTAAATTGCAAATTTCATACTAAAAATGTTCCTCTCTTTTTCTTCTATTTCTTATTATACGCTTTATTGTATTTTTTGTTTTGTTTTGTTTTGATTTGATGGCATACATACTTAGATAGGTATTTTATTCATGGTGTTTAACCAATAAAATTTCTGAGTCCTTTCTTTGGTGAAAACATATTTAATTCTCACATTTGAATGAGGACTGGATGATATAGAATTAAAGGTTATATTTTCCTCCCCTGAGGTCATCCAAGACATTGTTTCATGCACTCCAAATTTCTAATGTTTCAGATGAAAGCTCTGACGCCAGTATGAGTTTTATTCCTTTAGACACATTTATTTTGCTTTTACAAGAAAAAAAATTTATGTTGTCTTATTATCATTGGATAAGGAGGTGAATCTGAAGTAGGTACCCTTAAAATCACACTGATTGACACTTTATAGACTCTTTCATTATAGACATTTGTGTCTATCTTCACCTCCAGAACATTCACTTTTTTCAATCTTTCTCTCCTTATGGGACTCTAAATAGGCATACTTTACATTTACATTTCCTTTACTAAGAATTCCTTTCATGTATTTTCTACTTATATACTTAGCAACATCATTAAAATTAGCAGCTTAAATTTTAAGTTCTTTACAATGAATTATTAATTGTACTTACCAGATATTCCATTTTGGTAATCATTTTCATTTATCAGAAACTCTTCCTTGTTTTATGAATGTTTTCTATATTAGTAACCTGCTTTTATTTTTTAGATTTGATATTCTATGGAATCTCTAATAATATGCAAATTGATGTTTATTAAAAAAGTTTTAGATTGGGATAAATTTATTTTGTCTAATTTCTAAAAATATGAAAAACCTTATGGGTCATTTGATAGGCCATTGAGTATCACCCATGGTTTACTAAATGACATTGAGAAATTTTGTTCCCTACTCCTTTCTCATATTACATATCTTCCTATGTGATGCTCCTTGCTTTTATAACTTAATTGCCATCTTTATGTACAAAAATCTTAATTTCTCCAGCCCAGATATTTTTTCTGAGGAGAAGAGTCATATGTTCCACCCACTCCTGTACATTGCTATTTTGATGTCTTCCATGGAATCTCAACCACTGTATTCAAAACAGCACTAATATTCTCTGTGTTCCATCTTAAGTTTCCTATTATGTTCAATGATAAACCAGAATCTTGACTTCATCCATGCCTTTTCACACTCTAATCTTCATCCTATTTCATGTTAATTTGTTTATAAACTCAAACATTTTTTGAAACCTTTTCTATCTCTACATCATAGCTTGATTCCTAACTGCAATTTCTGCCATAGAGATTTTTATAAAAGAGATTTATGGGAGAATGGATTGACCTATACATATTATAGGAGAAAGAAAAAAAGGTGTGGTCTCAATCATAGTCTGGCTTTAACATGGAACCAGTGGAACTCTGGAAAACATATTACAATCAGAGTGGGTCAACATCAGTCAAGGGTTCTAGTGTTTTTTATTCCTTTGCCAATCAATCATTTGGCACTGGTGAGTCCTGAGGCAGTGGGAATATCCCCCAGGTGAGACAACTCTCGTTTTATCTGGTACAAATGTCCAAAGAAGGATGGTGGTTGAACTGTTAGCAACCCAGACTTAAATCAGCTGGGACATGGGAACACTGGCTTAGTAGAGAATATTAATGTTGGACAAAACATTGTCCACCATGTGTCAATCCCTACTGGTACCAACACTCTTTAGGTTTACTTACTTTTACAACTAAATCATTGGTATAACCTTCTTACTGCTCTTCTGCTTCAAGTCTTTTACCCACATTATACCTAGAGTTATTCTAAAATTCAATACTTACTGCATCACTCATTAGTTTAAAAGACCTTTCTCTATTTTTCACATTGTCCTTAGCATCAAGCCTTAACATGGCTATAAGTATCTTCTTGATTTTCCCCATTCTTGTCTTTCAAGGTTCAAATATTGCTATTTGCCTTTTTAGCCTCTCAGTGCTCAGTACAATGGCTTACACAATAGGGATTCATAAATAATTTGTTATATATTCCCTCTCCTAGGCATGCTCTCACCACAATCTCATGACTCTTCACCCTGTGGACTCCTTTTCATCCTTGAAGCCCGAGCCTTTATGTATTTTATCTCGGAGGTGTTTCCTTACCCTTTACTGACTTTGCTGCTTATCCGTCCGATGTGTTTTCATAGAACACGTGCTATTGTAATTTCTGCTTTCAGGGTATCTCCCAAAGAATCATAAGATCTGAAGATCTGCAGTATGGCAGGCAGGACCTAGGCCTTTTTTTTTTTTTCACCACCATTTCTCAGTGCTATCACTGTGCCGGATACCCTGCTTGGACTCAATTATGTTTGTGGCTTAATGAAGGAAGGAAGGAAGAATTAGGAAATATTCACTTAAAATTGGTTTATGTACAGAGTCACACAGTTTATTGAAACATTTAATAATGAAACATGACCAAAAATTAAACTGATTAGCAGTGAAATGTAACATAAATAGCCCACATTCACAAAACAATGAAATCTTGCTGAAAGCAGGGTATATACAAAGTTATACTATTTGCTCAAATGCTGGTAATCTTTGTTTCACTTTCTTCAATCTTCTTGACTTTAAGCAATGGTAGATAAAAACTTGTTCCCCCATGATATCTAGTTAAAATTTTCCTTAGAATCTGTATCAGACAATATTAGGAAAAATTTCTCAAGTCTTCTATACTAAATTTTTTCTATGTTAGAGAGGTTGTGGGTTTACAGAACAATCATACATAAATTACAGATTTCCCATATAACACCCTATCAATAGCATCTTGTGTTAGTGTGGAATATTTTTTTGAAGATAGCACATTCTTATAATTGTACAATTAACTATAGTCTGTAGTTTAATTTACGGTTCACTGTGTAGTGTAGTTCCATTGAGTTTTAAAATAATATACATTCAGGTACCTTATAAACAATAAAAATTTTCTCCTTTCAATCACATTCAGATATACATTTCAGTGCTGTTAATTATGTTCACAATGTTGTGCTACCATCACTATCATCCATAACCAAAACATTTCCATCATTCCAAAAAATATGGAACATTTCACAGATTTGCAAGTTATTTTTGTGCAGGAGTTATGTTATTCTTCTCTGCATTGTTTCAATTTTAGTATGCTTCCAAATTGAGAAACTTCCATAATAATTTTATGCTGTATATTTTATCCAATTTATCATGTAAATTATATTGTGTACATTCATTCAGGACTTACTGTGTACCACCCATTGTGCTACCTTGCAAAAGTAATTGCATCTCACTGTCAAGTACTGCATTGAGTATGACTGCATATTTAACAAATAGAAATTTTTGCCTACCATTCAAATATTGCTTTATTTTAGCCATTTTTTTATGTTTTGGATTATAACCATAAAATGGTTTCAGTGATCAATATAAATTTGTTCTGAATCCTACAAAGAATGTTGGAAGCATAGAATAATCTCATTATGTCTCACTGATAGACTAAATAACAATTGTTTTTAAAGACCTGGATTACAGTTAATTCCAATGATGTTGCAGTCAGTTAATGACCATGAATTCAATATATAAATATAAGCAGTTATTAATAGAAAATTATAAGATTTTTAACCCAAGATAATGAAATAATATATACAATGTGTCCAACCAATTCTCTGCCTCAATAAACTGTTGCTATTATAATTTTTTGAACTTTCTGTCATCATTGTCTGGCAGTGTCTGAAAACAGTTAGAAGCATGATTGCAAAATTAGCCAGAAAATGTATTTGTTTTGTTAGTTCCCTTTTTTGTCAGTTTTCTCACTTGTACAATGGGGATAATAACAATGCTTAACTCCTTGGATTATTGTAGATATTTTTCTCATTAATAATATATTTTATTAATTCTTTTAACTTTATTAAAGTAAAAGTCTAGGAACTCATACACATGGATGAAACCAATGAAGCTAAGCCCCAGTATAGAAGAATTTTCCAAATATGAAAAACAAATTGTCCTGACTTAGGTTTTCTTCCATTCCTTGCACTCATTTCTCCTTCTTTCAATAAATTGTAATGATAGGATTTTCATTCCTCCAAAAGTATTTCCTGTTGATCTCATTCCAAGTATTCTTTTACCCTTTCCTCGGTTGAAATGTCGTTGACTCCAGAGACATTTAAATGTCATCTGGACTATGTTTCTTACTGCACAGTTTCCTCATAGCATTTTTCATCTGGTCATTTTTTAAGGTATAAATTAAGGGATTTAGCATGGGAGTTATGAGAGTATAGAATACAGCAACTGCTTTATAAATGGGTAAAGTAGTTGCAGGTCTCATATACACAAATATGCAAGGCACAAAGAACAAGACGACCACTGTGATGTGGGAGACACAGGTGGACAGGGCTTTGCGCCTCCCCTCTAAGCTGTGGTTTCTTAGGGAATGCAGAATGACCACAGAGGAGACCAGCAAAAAGAGGAAGTTTAACAGGCAGAGGACCCCACTGTTAGCAGCTACAAAAAGCCCTAATGTGTGAGTATCAGTGCAGGCAAGAGTGAGCAAAGGGTTCAGATCACATATGAAGTGACCTATGATGTTAGGGCCACAGAAGAATAATTGGAACATGAAAAGGATCTGTATGGTTGTGTGAAGTAAACCTCCCATCCATGACACTCCCACTAGCAGATCACACACCCGCCGGTTCATGATGGTTCTATAGTGCAAGGGCTTACAAATGGCAACATAGTGGTCAATAGGCCATCACAGTAAGCAGGATGATTTCAGAACACCCAAAGAAATGTTCCACAAAGATTTGGGTCATACATCCATTGAATGATATGGTCTTCTTTTCATGGAGAGAATCTACAATAGGTTTTGGAGTACTGACAGAGGAATAACAGGCATCTATAAAGGAGAGATAGGCGAGGAAATAGTACATGGGGGAACCTATCAATGGACTGGCAATGATGGTAACCACAATGAGCACATTTCCTACCACAGTGATGATGTAGATGACAAAAAAAACAGTGCAAATATGATTTTCTGCATTTATGGATTCTCTGTAAGCCCCAGTAGAACAAATTCTGTACATTTCTATTCTCCATGTGACCTTATTTACATTTTCTGAAAAGAAAAACTGTTATGAATACATCCATGAATTTTTCAAACTTCCCAATTATGAAAAATATTGGCAGATTTCTATAGATTCCTCAGTTCTTACTTGTTTTTTTGAGGTTGGAGAAAAAGGTTGGTAATGAATTCTTAGAGCTTACTAAAACTGCATCCCAGGTGAAATTATGTTAAAATTATAGATAAGAAGAAATTTTGTAATCACATGGAGCAGAAGATTATCTGTTCTCACTGGTGCTTAATTTAGAACTAATGGCTAATATACTTATTTGCAGATAACCTTGGAAAAGTAGGCAAAAGATGGAAGTCTATTGTTGTAAAATGAAGGAATTTGCTCTTCATTCTGTAGAAAATGGAGAGCCATGGAAGATATTGAGAATATAAGTAGAAGGATTGAGAGAAATCTAGAAAAAGAATATTTAGAAAAATAAATATTATTCTAAATAAATATTATTCTAAATAAATATTTAGAATATTATTCTAAATAAATATTATTCTAAATAAATATTTAGATATCTAGAAAAGGAATATTGGGTTATTGGGATATTGTTAAGCTCTTTGTGTGTCTTGGAGGAAAAATATCCTATGGTTCAGATATGAGGTGGGTATCAGAGACAGAGAAACAAATTAGGAAACTATTTGTAGTACTTGACATAAGAAATAACAGGGTATTGGTTATGGTAATGAAAGAAAGAATAAAAAAAAAAAACATTCATAATGTTTTTGGTCTGAATAGAATTAACTTTACAATAGCTAATAATATATATCTTTTAATGATTATTTTTTCTGTGTACAGCATATAGGTAAGAGCTTTGTACATGTGATCTCATTTTCTTCTTCTAACAACCGTTTGTTTGGACTAGCTCACCCATTTTGTAAATTAGGCAAGAGTAAAGAGTCTCAGACACGAAAGGTTATAATTACAATAGCAGTGAAAATATTAGCTACTACTTAATGAGTACTTTGTGTTCTAAGAATTTTCCAGACATTGCCTCATTTAATAGTACCAATCTTTGAGATTGGTACTTTTATTATTTTTCTAGTTATTTTAAACACCAGAAATTGGGAGCACAGAGATGTTCAGTATTAATCCCAAAATCAGACAGCAAAATAAAGGGCAGATTCAAAGTTAAATTTTAGATTATTCTGATTTTTTTTCTCCAATTTCTTCAACAAATATTATATATTGTTATAACAAACAATACTGAAATAGTAATCTTCTTTTGAAATTACCATAATGATTGTTATTTTGATACACTTTTGGAGGTACTTTCATCAGAATATAAGTGTGTGTGTGTGTATGTGTTTGAGAGCATGTGTGTGTGCATATATATATATATATATATATATATATATATATGCTTCTTGGATCTATTAAATATTTAAAACAATGTGGTAAAGTTTTCATGAAAGGCCCCTTAACCTTGTCCACTCCCTAAGTCCTTGATCTCCTATCCCTATTCTTGTTATCCCTCCTAGAGACTTATGCAAAATCCTGAAAATGAATGTCACAGTGGCTAAGCGTTTTGTTTTAGAATCAAAAATACCAGCCAAAATCTTGGTTCTTTCACTTGAAAGTTCTTTTATGTGGCAGGCATTCCTTGGTATCTTATATCCTGTAAATAAGAGTAATAATATTTACCTCACAGATTGTTCTGTCAATTGAGAGAGCATATGAGAACTATATCCAGCACAGGGTTGGAGAACATATTGGCTTCCACATATTCCATTTTATGACTGTGTAAGCACCTAGAGATCAGAAGAACTGATACTTAGAGAAATAATACAGAGGTACATTTAACCATGTAATAAGATCAAGAAGAATCATACTTAAATGTATCTTAAAAGAATTACAGTGACTCCTGTTACCCAAATCAAAATAGCAGTCTATCCCATGAAGGAGTCTTCATAGTCATGCTTCTACTAAATTTATTAGCTGGTTTTCATGTCACTCCCTATTCATACTTCTGTATGTTGTGTGTATTTAAATGTTGTTTCAAGCCTTAAGATTAGCGTTGATTATTAAAGGAGATTTTCTCAAAATTAAAGGATGGTGGCAGAAGTCAGAGATCTTGGTTACAGTCCTGGAAATTGCTTAACTTCTATGAATCAAAATATTTTAAACTATCAGTTGAGGGTAATGATATTTAATATCATTTGATGGACTGGACTGGGGAAGACATATACTATTTTAAAAGTCTTGAAAATTATTATTTGTAATATGGAAATCAATAATCTTTAATAAAAGACAATGCTATTGAAAAGAATTACCTTTGCAGCCTTTATAGATGATCTTCATGTTTGCTTTGGGGTACTCACAAAAAATCCCATCTTCAAACTGACCTTGTCTTGGAATAAATAACTTTCAGTATGAAGATATCACACATTTGGAAAGAGACTATTCAAGTTAACTAAATCAACAGTTAAGAAAGAGTTCATAATAGTCACAAGATTTCTTCTTAGACTAAATCCTGAAAAAGCTTTTCCCAGAAAATCTGGGATTTTACTTTAGAATACACTCACTTGAAACACTATGGTGAATTGGTCACCTATATGTGGATGGCTCTGCTCCTGCAAATCAAGAGGCAGAAAGTTTGGAGGAAACACATTTAAATGTGTCGCTCTGCCCATGATCTTGCTCTAAAGATGTGAACAGCAGAAAATCATTTGCACTTTGCACAGCATGGATGTTTAAAGGTTTCCATAAAAGTTCAGAGACCTGTTCTTGTAGCTGCTGCTTGCTCTCCCAGGAATTAATTATCTCTTTTGATGGAAAGACTGTTTCTTAGAAACAGGTATTTTGGAGAGCCATATTTGAGAAACATGCGTTCATTAGTGGGAATTTTATTCCCTGCGCTTGAAAATTTAACTAAATGAGAGTCCTCATTTTCTGTCTGAATCTCTGTTGTTGAGAAGGTTGCATGGCATGTGAATAGCAAGGTGATATCATTCCAGTGTGTCAATCTTTGATGCAGTTTCCCTGTTGACTCACGTCACAGAGGTAGCATCTGTTTCTTGTCAGTCTTACAACTTTTCTGGAAGCCCATTATTGATTATTTGAGAGCTAGAGTAATGAGGGCATAAAAATAATTGTAGCTATTTTAAACTACTTTCTTCCTAATGTTGTTTTTCACATTGTACCAGAGGGATTTGGAAGTAACTACACCAGAATGCTTCAGATTCAAGTTAGCTCTGATGTGCATGGATCTGGTTGTAGGGTACTAGACAGCATTAAAAATGTAGAGAGGTAGCTATACCACAACAATAGAGTTCCAGTTGTTCTAAATCCTTGTTATTTGGTTTATTAGCTTTTTAATTTTCTTTTATTCAAAATTGGGTGTATGTAGTGATAAATTATTCAGAATTTTTTTCATCTTCTGATTGGCTAGTTCTATATCTTCATTTATGAAGTTTCTTTTCATGTAACTTACACATTTTTAAAATAGGGAATAATTAATGCATTGTTAGTGTTCTTTATTAATGCATTGTTAGTGTTCCTTATTAATGCATTGTTAGTGTTCTTTATCTTTGTCTTATAGTTCATGCTTATTGTACCATGTGACAGTTTGAAGGTTTTTGTGGATCCCAGAATAGATGATGTTCTTGGAGTTGGTTCATTCCTGTGGATGTGTGACCTGTTGATTGGATTATTTCAGTGAGGCATAACCCAGGGTGGATCTTGGACCTCTTACTGGAGTCCATTATAAAGGAGGAATAAAGCCAGAGAGAAGCCTGGTGAGATGAACAGGACCACTATTTTGCCCTGCCATGTGCCTGATCACCCACAGCTACAACTTAGTGGGCAGCATCTCTTGATTATGGCTTGATTTGGACACTTTCACAGTGTCAGAACTGTAAATTTTTAACCTAATAAATCCCCATTATAAAAACAACACATTTCTGGTATATTGCATTGGCAGCCATTAGAAACAAATACATATCATATAACAAATATTAGTCTACTTCAGTGTCATAAACATTTTTTCTAGAATTTTTATAGGTTTACGTTTAAAACAAAGGTAAACACTTTGAGTTGATTTTTGTGTAAGTTGTGAACTAATATTTATGGTTCATATTTTTTCATATGGATAGTCATTTGGTTCATGTGAAAGTTGCAAAATTTATTTTAAGGTTTATTCTTTCCCTATTTAAGTACTTTGACATTTTGTAAAAAATATTCCTGTATTTGAGTCTGTTTATGGACTGTCTATTCTGTTCTACTGATCTCTATATTAATCGTTATGCCAATGCCACATAATCTTTTTTATTGGAGCTTTATAGGAAGTCTTGAAATTAGGTACTGTGACCACTCTGTGTTCTATTAGAGAGTGATTTGCTACTGTACTTTCTTTTAAATTTGTGTATAACTTTCAGAATATGCTTGTGTGTTTCTCCAAAAATTCTGATAGTTTTTAAATGGATTTGCATTGAATATATACAATTGACTGAGAAAAAAAATGAGTCTTCTAATCCATCAACATGGTATATTTCTCCATTTAGTTATATACTAGTTTTCATATACAATACTTGAATATATTTTCTTTAAAAGATTACCCCTAATATTTCATGTTTTCTATCAGTTCTGTGCATAGCAGTTTGCTTTAAATTTCATTTTTAATTGTTTTTTGTTCACTTTTAGTAATAAAATTGATTTTACTACATTGGCTTTATATCCTGTGACCTTGTTACATTCAAAGTGTTTCTTTCTGTCTTTTATAAGGATGAATATATAGATTGGTGGAACCAAAAGTTTTCTTCCGACAAAATCATGCTATCTGCAAACAAAATATATGCTACAATTTTGTTTCTTTCTTTCCAAATTCCATGTATTTATTTATTTATTATTTATTTATTTATTTATTGCCTTTTTGTAATGGTCAGAACCTCTGGTACAATGCTGAATAGAAATATTGAGAGTGTACTTACTCATTCTATCAATCTTGGAAGGAAAGTATTCACCATTAAGCGTGATGTTAGTTGTAAGTTTTAAATAGATGAGTGAATTCTTTTCTAATCCTCATTTGCTAACTTTTTAAATAAATGTTATTTCATGAATTTTATAATAAAAATTCTAAGTATCTGTTAAAACGGTCCTGTGGTTCTTCTCCTTTATTGTTAATTTAGTGAACTGCATTAAGTGGTTTTGAATGATAAATCAAGCATTTATTCCTTGAATATATTTCAAATGGTCACAGTGGATTATTATATTTTGAAAATATGTTGCTGATTTGATATCTTAGTATTTTATTAAATGTCTTGTGCTTATGTTCACAAGAGATATTTGTCTGACATTTTTAAATGTGATTTGGTATTTGGGCAATGCTGACTTCATACAATGAGTTATGAAATATTTCTATTTTCTGAAATAATTTTTGTAGCATTGGAATAATATTTTTCTTTATTACTTTTTCTTTTATTACTTGATATTTGGGTTCTATATCTTAAAATCCATTGCCAAACGCAATGTTTTGAAGATATTCACCTTTGTTTTCTTCAAAGAGTTTTATGGTTTTATCTCTAATATTATGCCTTTAGTACATTTTGAGTTAATTTTTGTATATGGTGCTAGACAGTTTTCTTGAATATCCAGTTGTCTCAGAAACATTAATTGAGCATACTATTTATTACCTGTTGAATAGTCTTGGCACCCAGGTAAATTTATTTGACCATACATAGATGGATTTATTTCTGGAATCTCAATTTTATTCCATTTATTTCTGTGCTTATACTTATGCCAGTACCACACTGTTGAAGCTTTGTGGTAAGTTTTTGTGTCCTCCAACATTGTCTTCTTTTTAAAAATGATTCTAGCTATTCAAGATAATAAGAAATTCCTTATAAATTTAAGATCAGCTTTTCCAAATCTTCAAAACTGGTAGTTGGGATTTTGACATGAACAGCAAAGAATTTAGATAGCTTTGGGGTAGTATTTTCATTTTAATTATATTGTCTACAATCCATTATCACAGGATATGTTATTCTTAGGTTTTTAATTTTTGCAAGCAGTATTTTATAGTTTTCATTGTAAAAGTGTTGTTCTTCCAGGGTGAAATTTATTACTAAGAATTTTATTCTTTCTGCTGCTATTGTAAATGGAATTATCTTATTAATTTCATTTTCAGATTGTTCATTGTTAGTACATAGAAATACAGCCAATATTTGTACATTGATCTTATATCCTATAATATTGCTGAAGTTGCTAATTATATCTGTTTTAATATATTTTTAAAATATTTTTAAAGATACTTAGATTACATAAATGTTACATAAAAAATATATGGGATTCCCATATTCCCTGCTCCCTATCCCTCACACATTTTCCTACATTAACAACATCATTCATTACTGTAGTACATTTGTTTCAATTGATGAACCCATTTTGGAGCATTGCTACTAATTGTGGATTATAGTTTACATTGAAGTTTACACTCTCTCACATACAACTTTTTAAGCTATGACAAGATATATAATGGCCTGTATCTGTCATTGCAATTACATTCAGGACAATTCCCAAGTCCCAAAAATGCTCCACATTACAACTATTTTTCCCTCTCCCCCCACTAAGAACCTCCAGTGGCCACTGCCTCCACATCAATGATAAAAGTTCTTCCATTGCTAGAATCACAATAAGTCGATAATATAATAATAGCAAGTTTACTTTAGTCCATCATTCATTCCCCATTCCTGAGGATTATGGGATGTAATGCGCACTCTGCACCTAATTAAGAGGGGTCTTAGATCCTGAGGGGCTGGAGGATGGGACTATCTTGCTTGCAATTGCAGACACATTTTGTTCCTTGGAATGGTCATTGTCCATCATCATCTCCTTGTTAGTTGTCCTGGATTAGGCCAATGAATTGGAGAGTAAGTTTTGCGACATTGATGAGATTCAGCACCGAACTGGCATACGGAAAGCCCAAAGATTAAAGTCTCTTGGAAATGCACCTATCAACTCTAGTGCTAAATTTAGGTTCAAATAGAAGGGACAAAAGAGCCATGTATAGGGAAACCAAAATTGAGCCAGTCTCTGTCATACTGGAGAGCATAAATTCCTAAGTAGTGCTCACTGGCAGAGTGTCAAACTCCTGAACTGTCTGCCCTGAGTATAGTGTCTGGATGTCTCTAGAGCCCTCAAGAGCCCCACTATTTGAGGCAATATTTACGTTGGCAGTCAATGAAGTCCTGCTGAGACATGCCTAACGGTAACCTCTGGAATGTCTCCTGACCCACTTTGTTTTTTACTGCATCTTTCATTCCCATAAGGTCTGCTATTCTTCTAGGTATGCTTTAAATTATTCTTTGTGCTCCCCAAGTGTCTTCTTAATTTCTTTAGCCATCTCATTGAATTTACAAAGAGATTTGTTTGAACATCTATAATTAGTTGTCTTAAGTTATTTTTATCTCATCTGCAGACTTGTTACTTTAGGCCATATCTTCCTTTTTCTTGGTATGGATTGTAATTTTTTTGGTGTTTTCGCATCTGGTTTGCTAGATGTATTTATTCTGGGGGCAGTCATTCTCTTTAGTTTAGGGTTTTCTCGTTTTTTTTTCCCTTGCTCATTGTGTAATAATAGTCGAGGATGTAGTTGGTGCTGTAAGCTTTGGAGGCTGAAGGTGCCTGTATTAGTCATCAAAGGGGTGCTAATGTAAAATACCAAAAATGGGTTGGTCTTTATAAAGGGTATTTATTTGGGGTAGAAGTCCACATTTACCAGGCCCTAAAGCATAAGTTTCTTCCCTCACCAAAGTCTATTGTCACGTGTTGGAGCAAGACAGCTGCCGACATTTGCCCAAGATTCAGGCTTCTTGGGTTCCTCTCTTCCTGGGGCTGCGTTTCTCTCTGGGCTTAGCTCCTGGTTCCTCCATAAGGTCAGCTGCAGGCGATCAGGCGAATGGCTCACTTCTCTTCTCCTGGGGCCTTCTTTCCGACATCAAAGCTGCTTCTCAAAGACTGCTTCTCAAAACTGTTCTTGTCATGCCTTTTATATTTGATTCCCCACCCACCAAGGGGTGGGGCTCAACACCTTAATCATAACCTAATCATGCCTAGATTAACAGATCCGTTTACAAGCATGATTCAATTATATTTTTGGAATTCATAATTACATCAAATTTGCCAATGGTTACAGTGCCCATGTTGCCCCAGGTATTGATGAAGCTTCTCCCACCTTTCTCCTCTGTCAGGGGTAGGGACAGAGCTGCAGCTGTGTATAATAATCCAAGTTGGGCAGAACAAGTCTGTCTGTAGTTGCCCAGAGAGACTGATGAAGCTTCACACCCCTTTCTCCCGTAACTTGGGCAGGGATGGAGCTATAGTTGTGGGCAGCAATCTATGCCATGTGGGTCCAAAATAACCACAGTTTTCCAGGTAAAGTGATGTAACACCAGACATCCTCCCTGCCAGGGGAGGGAATGGACTGTCTAGAATGTCCAACAATCAAATCCATGTGGGCTGAATACACCTGATGTAGCCCAAATAGGATAAGGAAGCACTGTCCCTTCTTCCTTGTAGGTGATGGGAATGAACTACCAATGCCCACCAGTTCAGTCCCTATAGGGCAAATGTACCCACCATTGCCAGAGCCTGAAGAAACACCAGCTCCCTCCTATTGGGTGGTGGTGGTGGTTCTTGGGCACCCAATAGTTCAGTCCCTTTAGGCCAAGAATTCCTGCTGTTGCCCAGAGATCCTGAAGAAACACCAGACCCCTCCTATCTTATTAATGTGAGGAGTTGAATCAACAGGCACCTAAAAGTTCAGTCCTTGTAGGCCTTGTGGGCCGTTGTCTGGAAAGGCTGTTGAGGGGGTGGATCTATAGGCATCCAACAGTCCAGCCCTTGAAGGCTGTAAGTGTCTGCCATTGCCTGGAAAGTCTATGGAAACACCAGCCCCTTCCTTTCCTATTAGGGGCAGAGAGAGTGAGTCCACAAGTACCCCATCAGTCCAGGCAGTGTAGCCCGAAATCACCTGCAGTTACCCGGACAAGCTGGGCAAAAACAGTCCATCTCTTGTTCTATTGTGGATGGCGGTGGAGCCACAGATGCCCAGCAGTCAGGTTTGTGGAGGTCAAAAGCACCGGCAATTGCCCTGAAAGGCTGAGGGAATACCAGTCCCCTCCTATCTTATGGGGGGACAGAGGTGGAGAAGGACTTGAAGACACTCAACAAACCAGTTCATGTGGGCTTAAAACACCTGCTATTGCCCAGAGAGGCTGAGAAAACCCAACTCTTCTCCTATCTTATTAGGGTGCAGGGATGCAGCCCCAGCTATCCGACTATTCAGTCTGTGCCAGTGGAGAGCACTTGCAATTGCCTAGAAAGCCTGGTGCAGGTCCCAACAGTTTCCTCTCTGCTAGAGGTAGGGCTGGAGCCTAGGCTAGGGCTGCAGTCTGATCTTCGTGGAAAGAGGTCAGTCCCTAACTTCACTGGATCTTCAGTTGCCAGGCTTCCCCTCATGCCAGGGTCAGTCAAAATGGCAGCTACCAGATTCTTTCCAACTTGGACAGGCTCAAATCCTAGCTGTTTCTAGGATTATACTTTAGCCAGTTGAGTCCACTAATCAGTAACTGAAGTCAGTGGACAACTGTCTCTTCCTCCACCACTTATGGGATATAGAGTTTCTATTCCAGCCATGGAATATCTCCTGAGGCAGCTTGCACCACTACAGTAGGATGGGCACCGGCCTCTTTGGCATGGCTTGCAGTTCCCCAGAGAGGTGGTGCAGTTCCCCCCACTCACCCCACTTCCTCCCTGCCAAAGTTGGGGCTGGGGTTTAGGCCAGAGCTGCAATCTGATCTGGGAGGAAAGAAGCAAGTTGCTACCAGCACTGTGGTTTTCAATTAGCTCCTCTTCCACTCAAGCCAGGGGCAGAGTCAAAATGGCAGCTACCAGCCTCCACTGATCTGTATAGGCTCAAAGTTTAGATATTCCTAGGATTAAACTTTAGCCTGCCAAATTTACTAATCAGTAGCTGTAGTCGGTGCCACACCATGTCTTTCTCCTCTGTTTTTTGGGAAATGGAGCTTCCAACTCCAGTCGCAGAATAGCTCCTGAGGCTGCTTGCTCCACGGGCATGGGCCTTGTGACATGGAGGGCCTTACTCATGAATTTTCTCTGCAGATGGGCAGGCTTCCCCTTTCATACTTTCAAGGATGTTGCAAGATACTCTTCTGATCTCCTAGGGCCCCCAAACAGGTGCTTTAGATAGCTCTGGATGATTACTAACTACCCTGTAGCAGGAGCTGACTCCAGGAGCTCCTTACTCTGACACCATCTTGGCTTCTGCCCCACCCCCCAGTGTCTTATTAATATCCTTAATCTTGTCCTTTACTTCATTCAGTTGATTCATGATATTTATTTGGGCATCATTGATTAGCTGTTTCATATGCTGTATCTCCCGCTGTTTTTTAGTTTATTTGTTAGACTGGGTCATGTCTTCCTGTTTCTTATTATGGCTTGTAATTTTTTGTTGGTGTCTAACCATCTGTTTATCTTGAAGGATTTATTCAGTTGGTTAGCTTCTCTTTTGACTCTATGGTTTTATGTTGTTGTTGTTTGTGTGTGTGTGGTAAGGTTTTACTTTGACACTTTGTTCCTCGTATTCTTTTTCCTTGCTGTTGTCTATGTTCCAGTTTTCCCTTGGCTTCTTCATCTTTCCAGTACGCTCCTAGATAACCAGAGCACCCTCCCATTCTATATATATTCAAAGCAGCTCCTTTAGATAGGTCCCTGCCTTCTCTCAACTTATCTTTGTGAGAGGGTCAGGCTTTGGTTACCTACTTCGGCACCATTTTCCCGGGAAAGTCTGCTAATTATCTCTTACAATTATGCATGTGTGTGCATGTGTGTATGTTTGTGTGTGAATTCTATGTATGGATTCTACAGTATTTGCTCTATATGAGATCATATCACCTGTACATAGAGATACTTCTATTTCTTCCTTTCATATTTGAATGCTTTTTCTTTCTTTTTCTTCTCTAATGTCCTGGGTTAGCATTTACAGTAAAATGCTGATTAATAGTAGTGAGAACAGACATCCCATATTGTTCTTGATTTTATTAGTGACGTGTTCAATCTTTCACTATTAAGTATATTTTAGTTTTGAGGATTTTATAGATTCCCTTTATCATATTTAAGAAATTTCCCTATTTCCAAGTTTCTAGAAATTTTTTAATAAGGAAAATGGTTAGACATTGTCAAATGTTTTTCCAAACAAATGGGTGGATAATGATTTTTCTTTTCTTTCATTCAATTAAAATGGTGTATTGCACTGATTGATTTTCAATTTTGAGCCACCCTTTCATGACTGTGATGAATCCCAGTTAATAATGTTGTACAATTACTTAAATGTAATTTAGTATTGGGTTTGCTAGTATTTTGTTAAGGATTTTTGTGTATATATTCAAATGGTATTAATTTTTAGTTTTAATTTCTGTGATTTAGGAACTTTTTCCTCATTATTTATTTAAATATATTTTTTGTCCCCTTCTCTCTTTCCTGTCTGTGACTCCCATTATGCATATGTTGAGACACTTAAAGATGTCACATAATCTCTTAGGCTTTGTTGATTTTTCTGTATTTCATTTTATCTCTGCTTCCTAAAAGAGATAATCTTAATTGACTGAGTTTTAAGTGCATTGATTCTACTGCTTGCTGAAATCTTCTGTTGAATTCATATCGGTATTATCATATCAGTATGATATGAATTTTTCATATCAGTATAGTACTAGACACCCCAGAATTTCTATTACCTTCCTTTATAATTTCTACATCTTTATTATTATTCCCTATTTTTCAGACATAATTCTCCTGGATTCCCTTAGTTCTTTCCACGTAATTTCATTTTACTCTTTGACAGTATATAAACAGTTGTTTTAAAGATTTTTGCTAAATATATCAATAAGTGAGCTTCTTCAGGAGAGGTTTTTATATATTCTTTGTTTTGCAGAAAATGGGATACACTTTTTACATCTTTTCATGACTATAATTTTAAATTGAAAACTGGGCATTTTGAATAATATACTGTGGTGTCACTGAAAATTTGACTCTCTCCTCTCCTTGGCACTTGTTATTGCTCTTTGTTTTTGATGCATTTGGTTAATTTTCAGTTCCTATCTTTTTTGTAAATACTGTATTCTTTGTTTTGTGTGTTCACTCAAGTCTTTATTTCATTAGCTTTGTGGTTTGCTTGTGATACAAGTGAGATTTTTTTAAAGAGTGCAGAAAAAAAAAAGTACTGTTCCATTCCTTGCTCTGTGTTGGGACATTCCTTGTTCACTTAGCCAGGCTCTTTACAACTCTGATTATACTCCCCTTATTGATTGAGTAGAGCTTAAACATCAGAGAAAACAGTCTTCTCTGGACTTTTCTGAGCATGCACTTCTCCTTGTGTATGCATGTGGTCTTTTAGATTACCTGTTATACAACGAGGATTTTCAAAGACTTTATTTCCCCATGTATAACGTTCCATAGCCTCTTCTTTCCCAGATTGTTCAGTATGTCTTCTGCTTTCTTATCTATCATTCATTGCTTAGGCAGCTTCAATCACTATATTTTCATTTGGTATTTTTAAAAATGTCAACCAGGAGACATTCTCTAGAGCTTTGAGAACTTTCCAAGGCATGAGTGTCTTAGTCAACACCAGAGTCAATTCCTAAAGAAGCCACCAAACAGGTCATAGTACATACTCACAATTCATTTAGTCCATGTCTAAATTATTCCCCATATACCAGCACCATGGGCCACCAATCCATATGGCTGTTGCTTGGGTGGAAGTGTGGAGTAATTTTAGGGTAATTTAATATGCTACAATTCTCTAACTAAATTTATCAATTTCCTTCTTCATTAATCATTGCCTTAGTACTGCATGATATTTTTAAGTATATATTTTTAATTTAAGAAGTTTTACAGAAATTTCATGCAGAAATACAGTGTCCTAAAGTACCCTCCTTTTAACAATAATTTTCACTAATATAGAAACTTTGCCAAAATTGATGAAGGGATATTTTCATAATTGTGGTATTAATTAGAGTCCATAGTATACATTACAGTTCATTGTCTGCTATGTACATTCTTATGCATTTTTGTAAACAAATTAATCTATTAACATATAAAATTTAATATTTCCCTTTTTAAACACATACAAATGTAAATTTAGTGATGGTAATTTCATTCACAAAGAGTCTCTACCATCAATCCCAAACATTACCACCATATTTTCATCACCAAACAGAAATTATGTACCTATTAAGCATTAATTCTCCATTCCTTATTGACATCCTACCCCCAGCTAACCTGTATTCTAAATTTTGATTCTATGAAATTGCTTATTCTAATATTTTCATATCAATGATTTCATACAATATTTATCTTTTTCTGCCTGGCTTATTGTTCATAAAATATGTTTTCAGTGTTCATTTCATCCATATGTGTGCATGTATCAGAACTTCATTCCTTTTTATGGATGAATAGTATTCCATTGTATGTTTATAACACATGTGTTTATCCATCGTTTATTGATGGACTCTTGAGTGGCTTAAATATTTGTTGTTGTCAACAATGCTGCCACAACATTGGTGTCTAAATATCTGTTTAATTTCTGCTATAAATTATTGTGATTGTATACCAAAAGGTGGGATTTCCTGGTTATATGATAATTTTATTCATAACTTTCTGAACATCTGTCAAATTATTTCCCACAGTGGTGGCATTATTTTACATTTCCTCAACAATAAATGAGTGTTCCTATTTCTTTTTGTCCTGCCCAGCACAAAAAGGGACTTCTGTCTTTTGTTTGTTTGTTTGTTTTTGTTTTTAATCATTGGCATTCTAATGGATTTGAATTTCCCTAATGGCTGATGATGTTGAGCATCTTTTGATGCAATGTTCAGTTATTTGTATACCTTTTAAGACAAATGTATAAGAGTTTTGTTCATTTTTAAAATGGGTTTGTCTTTTTGTTGTTAACCTGCAGGATTTCATTATATTTTCTAAAAATTAAACCTTTATTGCATATGTCATTTCCAAATATTTTCTCTGATTTTGTACATTGTATGTTCGCTTTTCTGATGAAGTCCTTTGATTCACAAGTATTAATTTCAATGAAGTCTATTTTTCTATTGATCTTCTTTTGCAGTTCATACCTTTGGTGTACAGTTTAAGAAACTATTGCTTACCACAAAGTCTTGAAAATTCTTCACTACGATTTCCTTTAGGAGATTTAGTTTTGGTTCTTCTATTTAGGTATTTGTTCTATTTTGAGGGTTTTTTTTGTTTTTGTTTTTGTTTTTGTTTTTTTGTATGCATTATGAGGTAGCGGTCCACCTTCATTCTTCTGCATATATATATTCCGTTTTCACAATTTAATTGGTTGAAGAGACTAATCATACCTCTTTGAGTGGACTTAACATTCAAATATCTATACATGTGAGAGAATATTTCTGAATTCTTAATTTAAGTGCATGGGTCTATATGTCTGTCTTTGTGCTATTACCATGTTATTTTGATTACTGAAACTTTGTAATACATTTTAAAATCAGTAAGTCTGAGGCTTCCATTTTCATTCTTTTTCAAAATAATTTTAGTGATTCAGGGACCTTACACTCCCATGTAAATTTGATGATTAACATTTCCGTTTCTGCAAAGAATGTCATTGGAATTTGGTTGGGATTAGGTTGAATATGCAAGTCACTTTGAATAGAATTGAAATCTTAATATTTATAATTCTAATCTATGAACATGAAGGTCATTCCATTCACTTAGATCTTTTTTATTGCTTCAAAAATGTTTGTTTTTCTGTGCATAAAATCTTGACATACTTGGTTAATTTTCTTTCTATATATTTATTTTCCTTACTATTGTATGTGGAATTTTTGCATTTATTTCCAATTCAAAATGTTCATTACTAGTGCATGGAAATACTACCGATTTTTTACTATTGGCTTGTAACCCTTCAATTATCTGATTTTTTTTTAAACTCTAGTAGCATTGTTGTGGATTTTTCAGACTTTCTGAGTAAAATATAATGTTACCTGCAAATAATGAAACTTTTAGTTCTTCTTTTCTAATTTGGATGTATTTTCTCTTGCCTTATTGCAGTGGCTAGAACTTCCAGTACAATGTTGAATAATTGGTGGCTGGGCATTGTTGTGATTTTCCTAATCTTAGAGGGAAATATTTAGCCTTTCATATATGAGTATATTAGCTTTAAGTTTCTAATACAGGACATTTCTGTGTTGAGGATTTTTCATTCTGTTCCTAGTTTTGTAAACATTTTAATTTAAAGAGGGTGCTGAATTTTGTCGAATGATTTTCTAAATCAATTGAGATGATTTTGTACTCTCTCTTCTACACTAGAGAAGAATGTGTATTTTGCTGCTGCTGGGTGAACTGTTTTGTATATGTCAGTTAGATATAGTTGGTATCATTCAAGTCATCTATATCTTTTTTTATATACTTCCTAGAAGTTCTTCCCATTATTGAAAGTGGTAGATTGAAATCTCCTATTACTAATGGAGAATGAACTATTTCTCCCTTCAAATCTGCCAATACTTGCTTCAATATTTTTAGCTCTGTCCTTATGTGCATATATATATGTATAGTTGTTATGTCTTCTTCTTGGATTGACCACTTTATCAGTATATAAATACCATCTTTCTCCTAAATATGATAACATGCATATATATTTTTCCTATACCCCTCTGTCTCCCTACCTTTTTTGTACTTGTTACTACATATCTTTGTACATTGTACATCAAAAACCAAAAATTTGTTATTACTTTTTATGCATTTGCATTTTTCACATGTTAGAAGTAAGCTGTGAAGTTACATATTAATCAAGACACTACAATAATACTGGCATTTATAATTACCCAAACAATTAACTTCACCACAGGTCTTGATTTCTTTATGCCGCTTTGAACCACTGTCTAGTGTCTTTTCCTTTCTTTCTGAAGAAATCCTATTAGCATTGTTTATACAGTGATGAACAAGCACCCTCAGGTTTTCTTTAACTGAGAATATCTTCTTTCCCTCATTTTTAAATTATTTTTTTATTATTTTTATATCAATGTTACAAATTATTCAGTTAACCCAAGTTAATAACTAAAATAACAATAACTGCACTTTAGTAAGCGGTTATACTCCCCCCTTATTTTTGTTCATTTCTCAAGCTTGAGGGATATGGCATAATGTTTACTCAGACTGTTTCAGGCTGAGAAGGGACATAGATGGTATCAGGAAGAGGAATAGAATTGCTTTGCTTGCAGTTAAATACTCTTTGCTTTTCGGATGGGGCTGGTCCATCATCATCATTTGTTAGCTGTCCATGGCAGGTCCAAAGAACTGGAGGTCAGTTTACCAACAAGACCAATCACTGGCTTTATTATCATTTAAACTAAAATGGCTGGCTGGCTCTCCACATCATTCCAGCCAAACTCTCAACATAGTGGATCACACCAGTCTACTGGATATATGACCTAATGTCACAAATGAAAGACTATATAGGAGGAGGGGCAAGATGGTGTCGGCTTAAGAGGGCAACCGTGGACAGCTCCCAGAACACAGTGGATAATAGATGGGGTCCTGCCTGGGGGTCTGTGCTGTGGGCATGTGAAATGAGAAGCTTGGGACATCTATCTGGGCAGATAGATGGCATGGATTGAATGGTAGAGATTTGTGAGTTTTAAGCCTGCCTATGGTGGTTAACACAGTTGGCTGACCCCCACACTTAGGGGAAAAAATAAAAAAGATGGTTGGAAACACGACTCCCATCCGGTAACTGGGTGACAGGGCCCGGTGGGAGGGTGCGTTTTCTGAGGGGGTCTCTGGCAAGAGAGCTTTATTTTGGGGGGATTTGGCTGCCTGAAGCTCCTTGCAACTTAGATGAACAAAACAGCTTCAGTGAATCGGCACCCAGAGGAGGGGAGGGGTGAATGTGCTGAGGGAGTTGATTTGACTAGCGGCCCAGGGATAAGCCCTGGGCCCCGTGGAGCTGGGAAGAGGGAGCACTCTCCAAGAGAGGGAGAGTTCTGACAGAAAGCAGAGAGGGGATATTTTTGCTCTCAATTTGGCTGCCTGGACCCCATCATAACTTTGGGGAGCAGATAAGCCAGCTTGAAGTAGCACCAGGCTGAGGGGAGAGGCAAATCTGCTGAGTAAACCTGATTTACCAGCAGCCCGGTGACGCTGGGGCTCTGATCCAGTAGGGCGGAGTCAGCCATTTTTAACGTTCGGCACTGACAAACATCAGAACTTTAGCATCCCTGGGGAATTCAGAAATTGGGAAGTGCTTGATTAGTTTCCACAAGCCCAGTTAGGGTACCCTCCATGAGGGGGGTGGTCTAGAGGAGGACTAATTTTTGGTCCTGTATTACACCCAAAAAATATATAAATAAATAAATAAAACAGTCACTTTAATAAATGAAAAATAAATTCTTTTTAATTTAGTTTAATAGCCAAAAGCTGCTTCAGGACCTGCATATAGAACCCTGAAGGGAAATTGATTGATAAACACAAGCAAGCTGAGAGGATCCACGGAGACCCCAGGGAATATTGATTCCCCTTAGCTTTGTTTGACTGCTTGCCTGTGTGGTTGTTTGGTTTTTCTCTGTTTATTTGTTGTCTCCTGCTTTTCTTTCCTCTTTCCAACCCCCTTTCTTCTTTCTTTCATTTTTTTAAAATTAGGTGCTGCTAGCTTGTCTCTTCTTTGCTGTGCTTCTTCTTCAGTAATTTCCCATTCTCTCTATATATTGATTTTGTATTCCAAACTATCTTTTATCCTTCCCTCATCTTTCTGCCTTCTGCTTTCTGTTGTGGCTATTAAATACCATATTATTCCATATGCCCACAACTCAAGGGTGCCAATTTTTATTCCCTCTATCTTGTTTTCTTCTTTTTTTAATTAATATTAACTCTTTCCTTTTAGCCTTTTCTTAACTCTTTCTCTCCCTCCTCATAATTCTAGCCTTCTAAATCATTATATATGTATATTCCTCAATTTGGTTTCCCAGTCCATTGGAGGTACTCCACTTTCTTTCCTATTACTCTACACTGCCTACATGAGTTAAATATTCACTGCATTAAGTCTTATTTGGCCCCTCTTCTAACATTTATCAATATTATTATTATCCTTCTTCCTTTCTCATATCTTTTGATTCCTCCAGCCCTAATCATTTGCATTCAAGGGAACATAGAAAGAAGCAAGGAAATAAAATACGAAGAAAAAGTATCAAAGAGAAAACTTTATACACACGCAGAACCACCAGCTAAATAAAACTCTAGATCAGAGAGAGAACCTAATCAACTGAATAAACCAATCAAGATAAAATGATGACTAGAGGGCAACAAAAAATTACAAACCACACTGAGAAACAGGAAAACATGGACCAATCCAATGAACAAACTAAAAACCAGGCAATGAAGCAGAACGTTGAACAACTAATAAAAGCTTTCCAAACAAATATCATGGAACAACTTTAAAAAGTGAAGGAAGAGGTTAAGAATGTAAAGAAGACACTGGGAGAACATACTGAAGAAACTGTAAACACTCCCAAAAAGCTAATGGATATGATGGTGACCAATGGCACAATCCAAGAAATCAAAAAGATGCTGGATTCACATAGCAGCAGATTTGAACAGGCAGAAGAAAGAATTAGTGATGTAGAAGACAATACATCTGAAATCAAACAGATAGTAGAGAAAATAGACAAAAAGATAGAAAAATTCCAGCAGGGACTCAGGGAATTAACTGAAAACACAAAATGCTCAAACGTACTCATTATGGGCATCCCAGAAGGAGAAGAGAAGGAAAAGGGAACAGAAGAAGTGTTGGAGGAAATAATGGCTGAAAACTTCCCAACCCTATTGAGAGAGAGGATGTGCAGATCCAGGAAGCAAAGCACACCCCAAACAGTATAAATCCTAGCAGGCTAAATCCAAGACATATACTTGTCAAAATGTCCAATGCTCAAGACAAAGAGAAAATACTCAAGGCAGCAAGAGAAAATACAACCATCACATACAAGGAAAGCACAATAAGATTAAGTGCTGATTTCTCAGCTGAAACAATGGAGGCAAGAAGACAGTGGTATGACATAGTCAAAATACTAAAAGAAAAAAACTTCCAGCCACGAATTCTCTACCCAGCAAAACTGGCATTCAAAAATGATGGAGAGTTTAAAACAATCACAGATAAACAGAAATTAAGAAAGTATGTCAATAAGAAACCTGCACTTCAAGAAACACTAAAGGAAATTCTATAAGTTGAAAGGAAAAACAAGGGAGGGAGAGTTGGAGGAGAGTTTAAAAGCAGCTAACAAGACAAAAAAACAAAAACAAAACAACATATGATATACATTAAGGCAAAGAAAAATGGCTGAAGTAGGAAATTCGTTAGGAGTAATAACACTGAATGTTAATGGATTAAATTCACCTTCAAGAGACACAGATTGGCAGAATGGATAAGGAAATATGTTCCATCTATATGCTGTCTACAAGAAGACGACCTTCGACCCAGGGATTCAAGGAGGCTTAAAGTGAATGGCTGGAAAACCATTTACCATCTAACAATAGCCAAAAAAGGACAGGAGTAGCTATTCTAATATCAGACAAAATAGACTTTAAATGCAAAACTGTCCTAAGAGACAAAGATGGTCACTATATATAAGTAAAAGGGGTAATCTCTCAAGAAGAGAGAACAATCATAAACATTTATGCACCTAATCGCAGTGCCTCAAATTACATGAAGCAAACCCTGGAAAAACTAAGTGGAGAAATAAATGCCTCTTGAATTAAAGCAGGGGACTTTAACACACCATTATCATCATTAGACAGAACATCTAGACAGAGAATCACTAAAGAAATAAAGGCTCTCAACAATACATTAGAGAACCTGGACTTAATAGACATATACAGAGCACTACAACCAAATACAGCAGGGTTTACATACTTCTCGAGTGCACATGGATCATATTCTAAGATAGACTACATGCTAGGGGACAGAACATCTCTCAATGAAATCAGAAAGATTGAGATTATACAAAGTAATTTCTCTGACCACAATGGAATGAAATTGGAAATCAATAAGGGCCAGAGAAACACGTTAGGCACAAGGATATGGAAGTTAAACAGCATACTCTTTGACAAACAATGGGTTAAGGAGGAAATCTCAAAAGAAATCAGCAACTACGTTGAAACTAATGAAAATGACAACAGAACATATCAAAACTTTTGGGATGCAGGGAAAGCAGTCCTGAGAGGGAAGTCCATAGCCATAAATTCATATATTAAAAAAGAGGAAAGAGCTAAAAGTGAAGACCTAACTACACACTTGGAGGAATTGGAAAAACAACAATAAACTAAACCAAAAAGAAGTATAAAAAAGGAAATAACAAAGATTAGAGCAGAACTAAATGAAATAGAGAATAAGAAAGCACGAGAAACAATAAACAAAACCAAAAGCTGCTTCTTCAACAAAATCAATGAAATTGACAAACCCTTAGCTAGACTAACAAAGAAAAAGAGAGAACAGATGCAAATACACAAAATAAGGGATGAGCAAGGGGATATCGCTACTGACCCCACAAAAATAAAGAGTATCATAAGAGGATACTTTGAAAAATTATATGCCAACAAGAATGATAATTTAGAGGAAATGGACAAGTTCTAGAATCTCACAAACAGCCTACATTGATGAAAGAAGAAATTGATGAACTGAACAGTCCAATTACAAGTACAGAGATAGACTCAGTCATCAAAAACCTCCCAACTAAGAAGAGCCCAGGACCAGATGGCTTCACAGCTGAATTCTACCAAAAATTCTGGAAAGAGCTAACACCAATTCTGCTTAAGCTCTTCCAAAAAATAGAAGTAGAAGGAATACTGCCTAACTCATTCTACGATGTTAACTTAACCCTAATACCAAAACCAAAGAAAGATACCACAAGAAAGGAAAATTACAGACCAATATCTCTAATAAACCTAGATGCTAAAATCCTCAACAAAATACTTGCTAATCGCATTCAACAACATGTCATAAGGATTATACATCATGACCAAGTGGGTTTCATCCTGGGTATGCAAGGATGGTTCAATATAATAAAATCAATCAATGTAATGCACCACATAAAGAGATTGAAGAAAAAAATCACATGATCATCTCTATAGATGCAGAAAAAGCATTTGACAAAATACAGCACTCTTTCCTGATAAAAATACTAGAAAAGATAGGAATAGAAGTAAACTTTCTGAATATGATAAAGGGTACATATGAAAAACCCAAAGCCAACATCATTTTCAATGGTGAAATCCTAAAAGCCTTCCCTCTGAGATCGGGAACAAGACAAGGATGCCCTCCATCACCACTCCTATTTAACTTTGTATTAGAAGTACTTGCCTGAGCACTGAGGCAAGAAAAGGACATAAAAGTCATCCAGATTGGAAAGGAAGAAGTGAAAATTTCATTATTTGCAGACGACATGATCATATACAAAGAAAGCCCTGAGAAATCTACAACAAAGCTTCTAGAACTTATAAATGATTTCAGTAATGTTGCAGGCAACAAGATCAATGCTCAAAAATCAGTAGCATTTCTGTACACCGATAACAAGAAATCGGAGGAGGAAATCAAGAAAAAAATACCATTAACAATAGTAACTAAAAGAATCAAATGCCTAGGAATAAATTTAACTAAAGATGTAAAGGACTTATATACAGAAAACTACACAACACTGTTAAAGGAAATCAAAGAAGATTTAAATAAATGGAAAAATATTCCCTGTTCATGGATAGGGAGACTAAACATCATCAAGATGTCTATCCTACCCAAACTAATCTACAGATTTAATGCAATCCGAATAAAAATCAACACTATATTTTTTAAGGAACTGGAAAAACTAACCACAAATATATTTGGAGAGATAAGAGGCCCTGAATTGCCAAAGACATATTGAAAAAGAAAAATGAAGCTGGAGGTATCACATTACCTGACTTTAAAACATACTACAAAGCTACAGTGATCAAAACAACATGGTATTGGCACAAGGAGAGACCTAATGACCAATGGAACCCAATGAGAGTTCTGATATAGATCCTTGCATATACCATCATCTGATATTCGACAAGGCCATCAAGCCCACTCAGTTAGGAGAAAATGGCCTCTTAACAAGTGGTGCTTGGAGAACTGGATATCCATATCCAAAAGAATGAGAGAAGAATACCATCTCACACCTTATACAAAAATCAATTCCAAGTGGATCGAAGATCTAAATATGAGAGGCAAAACCATAAGCACATTGGAAGATAATGTAGGGAAGCATCTACAGGAACTTGTAATAGGAAATGGTTTCATGAACTTCACAGCCAAAGCACGAGCAGCAAGAGAAAAAAATAGAGAAATAGGGTTTCATCAAAATTAAAAACTTCTGCACCTCAAAGGATGTTATTAAGAAAATAAAAAGGCAGCCTACGCAATGGGAGAAAATATTTGGCAATCATATATCTGATAGGAGCTTAATATCCTGCATATATAAAGAAATCCTACACTTCAAAAATAAAAAGACAAACAACCCATTTAAAAAATGGGCAAGTGACCTGAGAAAACACTTCTCCAAGGAAGAAATACAAATAGCTAGAAAGCACATGAAAAAATGGTCAACATCATTAGCTATTAGGGAAATGCAAATCAAAACTACAATGAGGTACCATCAGAATGGCAGCTATTTAAAAAACAGCAGAATATAAGTGCTGGAGAGGATGTGGAGTAATAGGAACCCTCATCCACTGCTGGTGGGATTGTGGAATGGCCCAGCCACTGTGGAGGAGAGTTTGGTGATTCCTTAGAAAACTAACAATAGATCTACCATATGATACAGCAATTCCATTACTGGGTATATACCCAGAAGAATTGAAAGCAAAGACACGAACAGATATATGCACACCAATGTTCATAGCAGCCTTGTTCACAATTGCCAAAAGTTGGAATCTGCCCCGGTGCCCATCAACATATGAATGGATAAGCAAACTGTGGTACATAAATACAATGGAATATTACTCAGTTGTTAGAAGGAATAAAGTGCTAACACATGGAATAACATGGATGAATCTTGAAGACCTTATGTGGAGTGAAGCAAGCCAGGCATTGAAGAATGAATAGTTCATGATGTCATTGATTTGAATTGAGGAATGTTAACAGTTTCTGAGAACCACTGACTGAAAGATAGGCTAACAAGGGAGAGAGAGAGAATGGTAGGTTGTGAGCCATCATCCATATGGTCATAATCTATGGTAAATTGAAAGACTATAGTTGCATACTGAAGGATAGGTCAGGTGGGTAGAGATTTTACTGGGTTTGGTGGTGCAGGGTTAACAGATGGGTAGATTAGGAGGGGCAGGTTAGAATACCCAGGGCATGTAAGTATGAATCTTGTCATCCCATGAGCCAAGACAAGGGAGAGTCATATGCCCCAGGGGGTGGGGAGGAAGGAACAGAAAAGATTAAATTGGGTATTTAGTGGTCATGGGAAATATTCTTCATTACCTTACAGTAATGGACACAGGACATGGTAAATATCATCAAAAATTATTAAACTGTACAGTCTAAATTGTAAACTGTAGTGTAAACCATTGATAATCTTTAGTTGCTATATTTTACTATCTGTATAACAGTTATAACAAAGCTAACATCCATTTTTTAAAAAAGGTTTTAATATGGGGTGGGGAAGAGGGAAGGAGGCTGGGTATGTGGGAGTCTCTAGTATTCCATGTGTGACTTTTCTGTGACCTGAAACTTCTTGGAAAATAAAATCGAAATTTGGAAGGCACTGGGGAATGAGAGGGGGAAGGTGTCACGTTACACTGGACATCTGATAATACAGTGATAAAAGGAAAAAAGAATAATTTTTATTAAAAAGTTTTTTTTTTTGTTTTTGTTTTCAATTATTTTGAATATCCCAATCCACTAATTGTATTTTATTTTTAGTTTAGTTTCTTTTTTTTCTTCTGAGTTTCCTTGTACTTATCTCTTTCATTTAATCTTATCATTATTGTTTCTTTTTCCTATTAATTGTATTTTGTTATTATATGGGCTTCATGTTCGAGGAAGGTTTAGATCACAGAAGGGTTACAAGGGGAGCTGCAGAGGATCATTGGTCTGGGATGGGGGATTCATGGGAGTAAGTTCATCTGAATATATATGAAAGATATATAAAATTGTTCAAATGATCAAGGGATGGGACATGGTCATGGTGGGTAGACAATTACTCAATAAATGAGGGAATCTGAATTTCCAGCCTGGAGAGCTCTGCTACATTCCCAATTAGAGCAGCAACAGTCCCCTGAGTGTAGAGGCAGTTTCTGGTAAAAGAGGATGGCACACTGATTGGTTCTTGTTATTGAGGACTAGCCTTATGAGTATTTGCTCTTGTAATTGAAACTTAGCCTACTGTTATGGGGTGCCTAAGGGTTGCCACCTGAGAGCCTCCTTGTTGCTCAAATGTGACCTCTCTCTAAGCCAAACTCAGCATATGAATGCATTACCTTCCCCCCAACGTGGGACATGACCCCCGAGGATGAGCCTACCTGGCAAAGAGGGATTAATACCAAGTGCCAACTGGCAACACGATTGGAAAAAGACTTTGAATAAAAGGGGGAAAAGGTAAAGAGAAATGAGTTCACGTGGCTAAGAGACTTCAAGGAGAGTCGGGAGATCATCCCAGAGGTAATGCTTACACACACCTCAGTAAGATCTCATAGAACACAGAACACCAAAGTGGATATCACCCCACACAGAGGGAGCCCTGAAGGCTCTGGAGACCCCCAGATCCTATATAAGTGGGGATAGCCCCAGAGATTGATGCCTAATTAGTGGGCTCTTCATTGGAATCTGTGCTCCTGAGAGTGACAGAGCTGGACTCAAATCAGTCCTCCCTGCACAGGGTCCATCAGTCCCTTCTATTCAAATCTATACGTGATGCTGGAGTTTGTAGGTGTACTTCCAGAGACTGAAGCCTCTGGCCTACCTATGTGCCAGCTGTGTCTGGAATCTCGGTGGAGCTGCAACTCCTACCCTACAGCTCAATGGACTCATTCAAGTAACCTGGCAAGGAGACGATGATGGGCAATGGCCATCGAAGGGAATGGAGAGGGTCTGCAGCTGCAGGCAGGATAATCCCATCCACCATATCCATGGGATATAAGCTGTCTCTCACTTGGAGGTGGAGTGGACATCACCATCCCAGTCCCCTCAGGATTGGAGGAGGAGCTGTGGACTAGAGTGGACTTAGTGGTGTTCTGTTGTAGACATATTGTGATTCAAGCAATGTAAGAAATTGTAACAGTTTGGTGGACCCGGTGGCCACTGGACGTTTTTGGGGGAGAGAGAGGAAGGGCAGTTGAAATACAGGGGCTTTTTTGGGACTTTGGGGTTGTCCTGAGTGGCATTGCGGTGATGGATGTAGGCCATTTTGCATCAGCATATATCATGCAGAGCTGTGTGGGAGAGAGTGTGGTCTATGATGTGAACTATGGTGTACGCTCTGTGGCAAGGCCGCAGGATGTGTATATCCATTGCGGGTGTTGTGCCACACTAATGGAGGATGGTGGTGTGGGATGTTGTTGGAGGTGTGGGAGGTGGGGAACATGGGAATTCTTGTAATTTCTGAGTAATATTTAGGTAATCTAAGCACCTTTAAAAAAAAAATATATATATATATTTATAAAATAACATATATGTAAACAAATGCACATATATGCATATGTATTTATATATCATTTTACAAATATTGGTATGTATTGTGAAAAATTTGATTTTTACCCACAATAAAAAAAAAAAAAAAGACTATATAGACAAGTATGATCGACTCAATTGGATGTGTGAGACATGTTTTTTGAAGGCCAATGGATACCAATAAGGAGTGTTCTAACCTTTGGTGAGAAATTCTTTCTCTTTATTAAAAACATAGGTAGTAGATGTGGCTCAAGCGGTTGGGCTCCCACCTCCCACATGGGAGTTCCCGGGTTTAGTTCCCAATGCCTCCTGAAAAAAAACAAAAAACACAAGTAAAACAAGTGAAAAAAACAACTCTGGAAAGCCAATAAAGCTCAGTGATGAGCACCGTCTTCCCACATACAAGGTCCCAAATTCAGTCCCTGGCCACTGGTACCACAAAAAATATAATAAAACAAAACAAACAAAAAGAATAAACAGTTGTGTCTATCTGGGCATGATCCCTATTGATTTTTATAACCAAATATTGTGGTTTGTTTCACTGGGCTGTTTCAACACAAGGCGGACAATGCAACACTGACTGCCTTCAGAACTGCAGAGTGCTGGACATTCTGACACTAAAAGCTGGGGATACATTTGCTCTGCTGGGACAAAAATACTCGTTTTAACATAAATGACTCTAGACATGTTGTGCATAACATAGAGGTTATAAAAATTGCAGTTAAAGTCCTCCACAAAATTGGGGAAATACAGCCCTTCAACCTATTCTGCTACTTTGGGCTAAGCAATAGGTGAGGTCACTGATTGAAATTCATCCTCTTCCAGTTAGGGCTCCGTTTAATTCATATTTTTAATACAAAGGGAGAAGTTCCAGCAGGCCTGACCACCATAATGGGAGTATAACATTAGTTGTTCTCCACAACATCCAAGTAAAGATTTTAGGACAATGGTACACAAAAGTGATATTACAGTTGTGTACCATGCCCCAGACATACAGCTCACCATCTAAAATGGATGATAATTATATCAAAATATTTTGTTTGTCTAGGGGTCCCAAGAAAAGTCAGGAGGTAGTCTCTGCTAGGGATCAGTCCTAGTGTAGTGTGGCCTGCTGCCTTTCTCTGGAGACCACAAATATAGCATGTGCTTAAGACCAGATGTGTTCATCTAGTAGGATAATACACAAACCTCTAGTAGATAAGACAACTTCCAGTTCATTCCTTCCCCTATTTTCCTGAGCATCTGTAAACATTCACTGGAAACAGTGTGAGTTTGGTAGGCATGTTTTATGACATACTATTCATATTTTGGTTGTATATCTGCCCCTGGTGGGGAGGGAGTGGCATTCCCTCACTCATCAACACAAGAGGAGGATGCTGCACATAGAATATTTGCCTGCCTCAGTCTCTGACTGAAACCAACTGACTATGAAATCCAATGTCCACTAGTGAAGATGAACTTTCTCTGTCTCCTCTCTATGTGAGTAAAACATCTTTCCACCAGCGCCTGTGTGATTTGTGCTTTAGCTGGCAACCCTGACACCTCTATTTGAGTGGCTTGACATTTCTTTTGGTGCCTTTTGATTTGGTTGACAAACTCATAGAAGAAAACATTGTAAAGTATCTTCAAGAACTTATGATAAGCAGTGTTATCTTAGACTTATACCAAAAGCATGAGTTACATACAGAACAGTAAGTGAATGGGATATCAGAATTTAAAAAAACTTCAGTGCATCAAAAGATATCAAAAGAAAAGTAAAAGTTCAACCTAAGGAATGGGAGAAAATATTTGGAAATCAAATGTCCTGGAAAAGTTTAATTTCCAGAATAGATAAAGAAATCTTAGAGCACAAAAATAAAAGACAGCTCAATTAAAAAAAAAAAATGGACAAAGGACTTGAATCAAAATTTCTTCAAAATAAATATATAAATGGCCGAAAGTACATGAAAAGTTGCTCAACATCATAAGACGTAAGGCATTGATGATGCCTTGGACATTTTCCCTGTTTAAAAGGTGTAAGCTAATAAATTCTCTTTGTTTAAGTCAACACATTTCATGGTATTTGCTTGAGCAGTCTAGGAAACTAAAACAGACTTTGGTACCAGGAGAGTGGGGTGCTGCTATTACAAAAAACAAAAAGGTGGAAAGTACTTTGGAATAGGGTAAATGTATAGAGGCTGGTAGAATTGTGTGGTGCTTTATAGAAGAGGCCTAGTTTTCTTGAAGAGACTGTTAGTAGAAATATGGATGCTAAGTTACTTCTAATGAGGGCTTAGAAGAGCATTCTGACTTTGTTATTAGAAAATGGAGGAAAATCAATCATTGTTTTAAAGTGACAGAGAACTTGGAAAAATTGTGTTCTGATGTTGGATGCAAAGTGGAGTTTAGAGTGATGAACTTTGACATTTAGTTGAGTTGATATCCAAGCTAAATATGGAAAGTTCAGCCTGGTTTCTCATTGCTGTTCACAGTAGCATGTGAGAGGAAAGGGATAAAATGAGAACTGAATTCCTGGGCAAACACACACACACACACACACACAAAACCCAGATATTTATGGTTTGGAAAATTCTGAGCTTCCCAAAAGCAAATTCCCAGAGAATAAGGCTCCTTATGAGGGTTTACTTGAAAATAAATCCATTCAGCCATTTCACTGTGAGTTTGATTTGGAGTTGTAGTTATCCAGGAATGATCTGTGGAATGTTCTTTGGTCTGATGGTTTGGATCACTGTGTACAACATCCAAACCAAAGATTTTATCAGGATCCCTATGAAAGAAACCACTGCCAACTTGAATTAAAATGGAAAGAAAAAGTGAAGATTAAAGGAAAAATCAAGCACAGAAAAATGGAAGCTGAGGTCTGGACTGAAGACATATCCTTGGGCCAATATATTGGGCCGGCACATGTGTCTGGAAAATGTGATTTTGTTACAGTGCTTGGAAATGGGCAGGCCTTTCACCCTTTGTTCAGGAAGATTGCTGCCACTCTAGTCTTCAGAGAGTGTGGAACATATACCTCAGGGACAGCAGAGAGTCTGGCCACCACCCCAGTAATTGACAGAGCTGAGTCTGTGCCTTGGGGATTGTGGAGAGTCTGGTCACCATCCCAGTGTTCTGAAAGGGTGGAGCCTGTGTCCTAAGGATTGAAGAGATTCTGGCTGTCAGCACAATGCTTGGAGAGTTTGAAACATCACCCCAGTGTACAGGGAGAGCAAGCCTCTGTGCAAACTTTTGGAAAGGGTGGGGTTGCTGCTCCACCAGGCCTGGAGGACAAAATGTCATTCTATACATAACTCTCAGATCTTAAAATCTAAGGGGATATGTCTTGCTAGGTTTTGGAATGGTTTGTGAACCACGATCCTTGTATACGTTCTAGTTTTTCCCTATGGGAATGTGAATGTTTAGCCTCTCCTTCCATTGTATATTGGAAGCAAATAACTTGTTCTCTAGTTTTCACAGATGTACAGAGGGGAATTACAATCCAAAATAAACCCTACCTAAAACTGATTTTGTTGAAAATTTGTACTAAGCATTGTTTCTGAAATGATATAATGTTTTTCAGATATTGTGAAAGAATGAATGTATTAGACATGTAGAAAGAGCATGACTTTTTGGAGTCTGGAGGATAAAGTGTGTTTCTTGGACACTATATTTACCTCAGAGAAACATGTTTTTAAATCTTATCCATTCCTGTGGGTGTAAATCTATTGTAAGTAAGACCTTTTCATAAGGCAACTCCAGTTAATGTGTGACGCACCTTATTCAGGATAGGTCTTAATCCAATTACTGGAGTCCCTTATACATGGAATGAATACATGAAAGGAAGAAAGTGCCATGGAAGAAGAAGCTGAAATTATCAAAATCTGGAAGAGACAGGAGTAACTAGCAGATACCGCCATGTGCCTTGCCATGTGACAGATGAGTCAGGATTGCCAGCAGCCAGCCTAAGAATGCTAGTCTTCATGAAAAAAAGCATTGCCTTGATGAGGTTTTGATTTGGACATTTTCCCAACCTGAAAACTGTAAGCTAATAAATTTCCTTTTTTTTAAGCCAATCTATTCTATGGTATTTGTTGGAGTAATCTAGGCAATTAAAAAAGCATACAGAGTAATATTATTCACTCATAGAAAAGGAATGAATTTCTGCAACAATATTTAGGGAGTTTGAAGACATCATATTGTGTGAATTAAGGCAGCCTTTTAAAGGCAAATATTGATCACTGATATTAAATTATTAGAATAAGCCATTTCATAGACTCTAAAGTTAGAATATAGTTTCAAAGTGCTGTGATGGGTGTAGGGAATAGGGAATTAATGCTTAATTGATACAGAATTTCCATTTTGTTAATGGGAAAGTTTTGATTATGGGTGGTAATGATGATAGCACTACACTGTGAATGTAATTAACAAACCTGAATTATTTATATGATTGTGATTACAAGGGAAATTTAAAGTTTTATATGTAACCTGATAAAATTTTAAAATTCCCAAAGGACCTTACATTTCAAAAAGTGCAACCTCAGGTAAAATGTGGACTAAAATTAATAGCACAATTATAATAATAGTCTTTCAACAATTATAACAATGGTATTACCACTATGCAAAGTTTTAATACTTGTGGGGATTCAGGACTTTGTCTTGTTGTCAGTGTCAGGTGCAAAGGAAGAGTCAGACAAGTTGATGCATATGAAGCAGAGGGCTGCAGCTCACTCAGGCAAAACAGCCCCGAGATCACTGTGACCCTTTCTTTTATTCAGCTTACAACAGTGCATAAATTCTCCCCCACCCCCAACCTTGCTCTCCCACTGTTTTTCTCTTACTACAGCAAGAACACTGCCTTCTCTTGGCAGTCTATGAAGGGGCATAAGTATAAACATTGTTTCTATCCCTAAATGCCTTAGTCTATCTAATATCTCAGCTTGGTGCATGAGAGCGCTACCTGTTTGTGAGTTCCCAGACAATCTTTCTTGGGAATTCAGAGGGAATTCAGACAATAACATCTGTGTGGTGAGTTCATTTCGCTCTGCCTCCTCTCACTGATATCTGCAGTATGCAGTGTCCTTGGAGACATTTACTAATGTGTCTCTGCCAGCAAGCAGGCTTTTTGAATGCTTAACCCTTTATGCTCTGACTCTCAGCATCTTCTCCAACACTTTGCATGTCTGTATGATTTTTCTGTAAACTTATAACTTCTCTAATAAAAAATATTGAAGAAAGAATATATCACAGCCAGAATAAAGCTTAATTGTGAAGGAAGATCATAAAACATATTCAAAAAACTGTGGACTTTAACATACACAGAAATCAGTACTCACTCCCATCTCAGCAGCAACCATGTGGATTGGTGGCTCACCTTCCTTGTGTCCTGGAAATAAATATACCATTGTCTTAAAATATTGTGAGTATGTGTCTTGACTTGTCTGATGGCAATCTGAGGAATTACTCTGGTGATTGCCATCATTAATAATGTCTTGGGAATCATCCTGAATGACACTGCAATAATGGTTATAGGCCATTTTATATCATCACAACATGCAGAAATGTGTGGGAGAGAGTGTAGACTACAAAGTGAACTATGGTCCATGCTTAATGGCATGCATTTATCAAAATGTGTTTATCAATTGCAGTGAATGTGCCATATTAATGAAGGTTGTTTATATGGGACGGTGTGGGAGGTGTGAGGAGTGGGGAATATGGGAATCCCTGTATTTTTTTGTGTAACATTTATGTAATCTAAGTATCTTTAAAATAATAATAATAATATCTTGGAAATATCTCAATATTGGAAGCAATTCCCTTTTGGTTTTCTTAAAGAAATAAAGGCAAATATAGTGTCTGCAGCAACCTAAAACAATGAAAGACAGTCAGGGAAAGCAAGAGAAACTTAAATATCTTATATATAAGAGGCTATGGAAGGAAATACATTGGGAAATAAAGTATTTGAAGAGCTTCCTGTATAACAGGAAATCTAGAAGCCCACATGCATTCTCTGAGATAGTGCATGCTGAGAAAGATCCTGAGAAGACTCTTAGCTTTCATCATTGCCTGATGTTTAGAATCTTTTCAATGAGCAAGTGAAGTATACGCACAATTGTAAAGAGCTTGACTAAGCATTCAAGGACTGTCTTTACACACAACATGGAATGGAACCATACATTTTTTGCTATAAGCATTTAATCAAATCACTGTCAAATCACTACCAAACCACAAAGCTAATGAATAAAGACTTCAGGGACCACATACAACTAAGAATGCAGTCTTTGTGGGAAAAAAAATTAGGTCAATAAAAAACAACTACATCAACAAGCAGCAACAGCAAACCCTGCAGAGAGGACAGAGTCTAATTCCAGAGATACCACATTATAATAT
>JAQZBX010012946.1:0-40516 GCA_029593785.1 Cabassous unicinctus
AATAAGTTTGAGGTTTTCATTTATTTCCCATTTTTCTGATTGCTTTCACTGGTTTTGGAGAAACCAAATAAATATGTCAAATTCATGCCACCATCTTCAAGCCATAATATCCTGGATAACATTCTGAAAAACTAGATTTATCAGTTCAATCACAGACCTATTATAGCAGTATTTCCAAATATGTTTCCCAAGCACAGATATTTTTCTCAGTGTCTCCAACTGATTCTGATATGCAGCCAAGTTTGACAGTCAGTGAACTACAATGCCTGTTTCTTCTTAATTCAAATTATCCATGTTAATTTTTATTGGGAACAGTTTCTTTAATAATTATAAAACATACTGTTATTCTCAAGTATTTTAATGAGTTAATAATTTCAGTTATTTTCTGAAATTATAGTCAAATATTTTGTATTGTATGCAAATCTTGTTATTTATTAAATAATGTCTTAGAAGTTGTACTTTCCTTTCTTTACTTGGAAATTCTCTGATACATAAATCATTTTCTTTTTTTTCTCTCTTTTTAAATTTTTTTATTTTTTTAAAGATATTTAGATTACATAAATGCTACATAAATAGTATAGGGGATTCCCACATACCCTGCTCTCCACACAGCCCCCATTAACAATATTCTTCATTTGTGTGGTACATTCATTGCAACTGGTGAACACATTTTGGAGCATTGCCATTAAGCATGCATTATTGTTTATATTGTAGTTTACACTCTCTCCCACACAATTTTGTGAGTTATGGCAAGATATATAATGGTCTGTATCTGTCATTGCTATGTCATTCAGGACAATTCCAAAGTCCTGAAAATGCCCCAATATTACACTTGTTTTCTCTCTCCCTAACCCCAGAATCTCCAGTGGCCGTGTTGTAGCATGTCTTAAACTCACATTGTACCATGCCTCAAAATATCTTTCCTTTTATGGATGAATAATGTTCCATTGTATACATATGGCAAATTTTGATTAGCAATTCATCTTTTGATGGACACTTTTGGCTATTGTGAATAATACTGCTATGAATATTGGCCTACATGTATCTGTTTGAGTCCCTGTTTCCAACTCTTTTGGTTATGTTATGTTACCTAGAGTGGATTCTCAGGTCATATTGTGATTTTATGTTTAACATTATGAGAAACTGTCAACCTATTTTTCACAATGTCTGCAACATTTTACATTCCCACCAAAATCCATGAAATTTTCATACTCCATATCCTTGGCAGCATTTGTTATATTCCATTATAGTTTCTAAAATATCAAATCTTATCCCTCTATGAATATATACATATACATGCAAACATACATATACATTTTTGTGTATGCTGTGAGGTAGGGGCTTAATTTCATTCTTTTACATGTAAATATCCAATTTTCCCAGCACAATATTTGAAGAGACTATTGTTTTACCACTCCATGTACTTAACACCTTTGTCACAAATTACCTGGTCATAGAGATGTAGTTCCACTTCCGGATTTTCCGTTATCATCCATTGATCTCTTCAGCTATCTTTATGCCAGTACCATATTCTTTTGTTTCCTGTAGCTTTGCAGTAGAATTTTAAATTGGGAAGTGTGATTCTTCCAACTTTATTATTCTTTTTCCCTGGGATCACATGTTTCCTAGTCTTCACAACTGTTGTTGAACAAGTGATGTAGAAGACCAAGGGCTAGTAAAAGCACCATAGAGTTTTCCTATAATTTTCAAGTTGTCTTTTTCTTCATTCAGTATGTCCTTATTGCATAAACCATTGAGTTATTTACTGAGTTAGTTCTGGAAAGGTTAGTTCTGCCACTTTTTGCTTATATTTCAGTGTTTCTGTGGGGGGAAGAAAGTTGAAGCTCCCTGCTCTAACATCTTGCTGATGTCTGTTTATACATTTTTTGGCATCTTACATTCTATTTTGGGTTATTCATTAATTTTAATTAAGTGCCTCTATCTTGTTAAAAGGAATCCCTATGATTTTAATACTCTTTTAGTACTTTTATGTACATGATTGAAGTGTTAAATTAAAAAATAGCAGCTAAAATATTTCATAACTTAAGATTGAGACAGATGACTGTGGAGGTAACAGGAGACTCAGAGTTTAAACAGTGTCATAGGTTCTATGACATAAGACCTAATTATACTGACATCAGAGGATCCTCAATGGGCATGGCCTAGACTGAGCACACCACAGCTAAGTTCACAGCTTGAAGATTTTTCACATTCAAAGCTTACAGTCAGTCTAATTTCCTTTTCTAAATTTGAGAAGAAAACCAAAGTTCATAGCATATTTGAGTAGAGCCTCTATGAAAAATAAAAACCAGGTGAATAACACAAGATCATGGCAAGAATTGCTTGGTGTCAGAGATGTAATCCAAATCAAGTAACTGTGTTGGGAAGATGAGGACAGATGAGAGTTTTACAAGGGTGCCTTGGGGCTTGGATTGCATGAAAGTACAAAATGCAGGTGTATTATTTAGAAATATGGAAATATGTAACTCAAATAACCCATATCAATAAAATAGAAAATGGATAATTATAGGGAAGGAAAATGATGATGGGGAAACAATAGGACAATGCTATATGTTACAACAAATATTACATATTATTTTTATAATCATTGCACAAATACTTTTGTTAGAATTTAAAATAAATGTATAAATAAAACCATACAGAGGAAGTTGTTGATTAATGAAATTGATTTGTATCTGTAGCATTACCCAGGAAACAAAATAAAAATAACAGGAAAATACCCTAATACATAAGCTTTACTAGTTATTCTTCCACAACTACTTTTGTTCACTGTTTGACTGATGGGAATAGAAATACAGATAGAGCTGTACATACCTGTAGGTAGAAGCACTGAAAAAAACACACATATAAATAAGGTATGGAAATGTAGATAAAACAAAATATAAAGAAGCATGAACTAATTATATATCTCTATGCAATGTAAGAAATAAATCACAACTATTAATAATATGGGTTTTCTCACTTAATATTTCAACTTAATTCTCTGCTTTTATGTTTTTCATATTTCACATATTTAACATATCCTAAAATTTGCTTTGGTGTATTTATCATTATATATTATGATTTTAAATTGCCATCCATCTTTTCTAAGACATCTGCATCCTATGTCATATGTTGTCCAGAATTTTTTTCTCTTTGAGGTAGGTGTGCTACTCTATTGTCTCAGATATTGGTCTACATTCTCTGTATCATCACATACCCTCTCGATGTATTTGAAGGAGACTGAATGAATATATGTTTTGAAACATAGCAATGACCTGTCTCTAGTTTCCTCTAAATAACACATATGCATGTAAAAACAAACTAGATGACTGTGATAGATTGAGCTTTGTATCACAATTTTAGACATGTTCTTCATTTTAATCTGGGTCCATGTGAATGTGAACCCATTGTAAACTGGACCTCTTGAAGATGTTACTTTAAATTAAATTGTAGCCAACTGAAGCAGGGTGGTCCTTAATCTGTAATACTGGAGGCCTTATAAAGTAAAGAAAGTAGAAGCCATGATCAGAGAAGGTCATAGGGAGAAGCAAAAAGTCAGAAGGAACACAAGGGAGAACAGAGAGGATACAACCTAGCGATGTGAGACACATATGGAAACCAAAGAACCTCAAGAATTGGAGCAGAAGATGCTCCAGACCCCAGAAGGAAACAAGACTTCTAACTTCTAAAACCATGAGAAAGAAACTCCTATTGTTCAAGCCACCTTCCAAGTAACTGGAAAAGATTTAAATATTTGGTGAAGATTCAGAATAAACAGTTGGTGAGCTAGTGTTTGAGAGATAACTAGGGAAGGAGAAGGTTGGGAGTACCCCTCCTGCAGTTAGAACAAATAACAGACTCTGAACTCTGGAACTCTTCTCTCACTGGTGTTAAGTATGTCAGGATTAGTCTGTAAAGATTTTCATGCATCAGGGCATTGTTGATAATAATAATGGAACTGCCAGCCTGGAACTAGTGGATCTTAAGTTCTGGGTTTGGTCAGAGAAAATGAATAAGTGATACCTGCACAAACCTATCATCCCAGGGTGATTATGTGACCACCAAAGCTGTGTCTTGATAAAGAGCAGGGCAGAAGCTTACCATTGTACTTGGGCAGGAATAATTCACTAATATAATACACCTGGTCATCTAATGGTATCACACTAAAGCAAGAGAAATCCTATGAAAGCAAACAACAATTAGCTACAAAGTTTTATATTCTGATTGCAGAGCAGTAAAATGAATTTTCATCTGTGCACACTCATATTACACAAAGGAAAAAGATGCATAAATCTATGACCTGTCAGCTTAAATATCTAAAAGCTCACCCTCCCATTTCAAAAATATCTCCAAAGTTTCAATATTTAAAGGACAAATTTTCTTTAGATAAGAAGATCAAAATAACACTACACACTACATAGTGAAAATAAGGGAAATGGTTTGTAAGCCAGGGAAAACAATCATGAAAAGGTGTTCAGAGAGTTTCTAAAATCAATTTCCTTATTTCACTTTTTTTTCTGGAAAACATCCTCCAATTTATGCAGAAAAATGACAACCACACTAAGCAGAGAAGAACCAACATTCTTTTGATAATTCTTTTTGATGAAATATGAATAAAGTGTCCAATAAAGCAAGAAATACTGGACCAAGAGCTAGAATAATATAGAAATCCATAAAGGTGCACCATTATTCAGGATTGTTTATGCCCTCGGGGTATTTAGCATCTTCACAGAATCTGCTGAGATGTTGGCCTTTGTATTAGCCAAAAGGGTGCTGATGCAAAATACCAGACATCAGTTGGCTTTCATAAAGGGTATTTATTTGGAGTAGAAGCCCACAGTTACCAGGCCTTAAAGCATAATTACCTTCCCTCACCAAAATCCATGGCCATGTGTTGGAGAAGCAAGATGACTTCCAACATTTGTGAGGGTTCAGGCTTCCTGGGTTCTTCTCTTCCAGGGGCTTGCTGGTCTCTGGGCTCAGCTTCTCTGCTATCTCCACAAGGTCAGCAGTAGACTGTGAGGATTTCTAGGCTTTGCCTCTCTCCACAAGCCCAGCTGCAGACTATCAGATGAACAAGTCTTCTCTTCCCAGGGCCTTCTCTCCTTCCTCACAATGAAGCTTCTCTGTGTGCATACTTTCCCAGGCTCCAGCATTAAAACTCCACATCAGAACTCCAAAATCAAAACTCCAACTTACTCCTCTGCTCAGCCATGTAGTTTTATCTCTGAGTCCCTGCCCACCAAGAGTCCAAGGGGCAGGGACTCAACATCATATTGACATGGCCCAATCAAAGCCCTAATCATAACTTAATCATGCCCAGAGGAACAGACCAGTTTACAAGCATAATCCAATATCTATTTTTGGAATTCATAATTATATCAAACTGCCACAGCGATGCATTGTTTTCCTAACATCAAGGCTATTGGTAGACAAATATCAACGTTTGGAGCCAAAAAGAAAGGGAATCTTGTAATACATCCAGTGGTTTTGGTTGGAGCCCTAGTAGACTGCTCTCTCAGAATAACTATAATCCAAAATTAAATGTAGTCTTCACTTGCAAATGTCTACAGGGCCTGGTGGAATCAAACAAATGTCCTCTTTGAAGGAGAAAGACATCATTCTAGGACAAACTATTTTTAAAATTTTGAAACCTAATGTTCAACATTCATTTTTAAAATAGAGACCAGGTAAACAAGGAAACAAGACCATTTGAATGAGAAGCAACAGAATCAAACTTTCATGAACTCTAGAGACTTGACATAAAACACACATAATTCTTAGGTTCAAGGACTTAATAGATAAACAAAATTTTGACAGCAAACTGGAAATCTTAAAAAGTGACTAATTAAAAGCATAATACCAAATAACTATTCTAACAGAATAATGCAATTGAAAAATGGAAAACTAAATCAAGAGAAAAAAACACAAGAAGGATCGAACTGCAATGGCAATTGTTAACTAAATGCATAAATCACAGTGAATATTGAATGTTTAAAATAATAATATTTCTCAGCTATAACATCAAAAAAGTACTTTGTAAAACCATAAAATAATATACTCCATAAGATAGATGAATGAAGCTAAAATGTTTTAAAATACATTTGATAAAGAAAGGCAAAAAAAAAAAAAAGGTTATGTTAACTTAAGATTTGATAAGGCAAACAAAATGTTGTAATTTCTCAAGTAACCATATTAAGAATATTAAAATAATGGCATACTTCAAAATGAAAAGAAAAGAAAATTTAAAGGAAAATTATCCTTGTGCAAAAGGGCATTCAGAAGAAACATAAAAAAAGAACATAGAAAAAGGAGTACAAATAGAAATCACAATAAAAAGGCAAATGCAATTTTAACAGTATTTATATTAAATATTAATGTGCCACTTAATATTATAAGCAGATTTAAAAGAAAAAAAAAAACGTGGTTCATGAGAAACTCACTGAGACATACGTCAAAGTTGATATTAGAAGTTAGAAACAATAAAAACAGTAAATCATGTGTCATTATATTACTATCAAATAAACAGACATTATAGAAAATTCTAGAATTTAACTGTCCTTTTATAATGATAAAATGATTCAAATTCTCTGGGAAGTGTAGAAAATTAAAATTTGTATGCACCTAATTGCATGGCTTTTGAAATGTGGGAGTACTACAAATCAGGACTGGGAATTTTTGTATAACTGTTGGAGTAATTCTTAGAATAAGCAGAAAAAATCAGCAAAGCTAATTATTTGTAATTTGGTCATCATAAATAATAAACTTGGTTTAATACACAGAATTGAAAGCAGGGACTCAAACAGACATTTGTATGCCAGTGTTCAAGGCAGCATTATTCACAATAGCCAAAAGGTAAAAGCAACCTTTGTGCATTGACAGATGAATGGATAAAGAGAATGTGGTATATACAGACAATGGAATGATATTAGCCATAAAAAGAAATGATGTTCAGATATATGCTAGAACAGGTATGAACCTAGAAGACATCAGGTTGAGTGGAATAAGTCAAACACAAAAGTACATATATTGTATGAGAATCAGATCATTTGAATAAAATGACTAGAACATGTAAATTCAGACAAAAAAAGAAGACTGACAGTTAAAAAAACCCCAGAAAACTACATGTGCTGTACAAGATGTGGAGGAATAGGAACACTCATCCACTGCTAGTGGAAAAGTAGAATTGTGCAGTCACTCTGGAGGACAGTTTGGTGGTTCCTCAGTAAGTGAGAATTGCCATATGATCCAGCAAACCCACTGATGGGTATATACCCAGTAGAATTGAAAGCAGGGACATGAACAGTTAAATGGACACCAATGTTCCTAGTGGTATTATTTGCTGTTGCCAAAAAGTTAGAAGCAACCCAAGTATCCATCAACAGATGAATGGATAAGCAAAATGTTGTATATACATACAATGGAATATTACTCAGCTGTATGAAGTAATGAAGTATGGATCCGTGTGACAACATAGATGAATCTTGAAGACCTTATGTTGAGTGAAGTAAATCAGTCACTAAAGGACAAATATTGCATGACCTCACTGATATGACTTAAGCATACTGAACAGACTCACTGAGCTAAAGTGTGGAAGATAGCTTGTCAGGAGACAGAAAGAGAGTAGATTGTGGTGAGCTGATAACTCAATATGGGCCAAAACCATGATAAGGTGGAAGAGGATGGTTTGGCAGTGAATGTGGGTGATGATAGTGGAGTGACGTGAGTGGGATCTCAGTGCTAGAGTGTGATGGTGAGAAGGTTGCAGGGGTTGGGTTGGACTATCCATGAAACTGGGGGGAGCACAAGAGGATGCAATAAGTGAACTTTGGGAATTTTTTACATCTGCATTTGAAACTACAATTATGGAATATTCTTTTGACAAACATGGCAGGGAAGAGTCCCTTGTGCTTGGCATTGGTGGTGGTGGGATATGTGGGAAAAGGTGTTCCTGGGGCATGTTTCTATGGGATATGAATGTGTTCATCTTGTAATAGAGTATCATCCTGGTGGGTGGAGACCCACACAATAAACAAGAAAATATTAAATTCCAATCTTCAGGGGTCATGCTAAGTTCTCAAATAGAGGGGCAGGTATTTCTCAAGGACAAAGGCTGTGCCAAATAAAACAGATCAGTATGTCAAGCCTTCAATGTAAATAGATGTAGCTATTTATTATTTAAAAATTGAAACTCTTTTGCTGCCATAGTTTCTAAAGGGAGGGGGAGAAAAGAATGGGTGGAATGTAGGGCATTTTGGGGGTATTGAAACTGTTCTGCCTTATCTTGCATTCACAGATAAAGGCCATTATACATTTTGTCAGAACCAATAAAGGGGTGCAGTGTAAAATGTAAACAACCATGTAAACTATTGACCGTAGGTAGTAGCAGTACTGTGGTATTTGTTCATCAATTGTAAAAAATGTACCATACTCATGTACAATATTATTGGTATGGGAGGGTGTGGGACAGTATATGGGATTCCCCTATATTTACTATGTGATTTTTTAGTAACCTAAAGTTTCTTGGAAAATAAAGAGAAAAAAATAAGACACACAGGGAGCATACAGAAGAAATTATCCACATACATAAAAGATAACATCTTATGGCAAAAGGCAGAAGGCATTTTTTTTTTTTTTTACTTTTTACTTTTATTTTTAATTATTTTATTATTTTTGGCTTTGCTTTTGGGGAGGTATTGGATTGCAGAAGTGTTGCAACTGTGGCAGGGGAGGATAACTGGTGTGGGGTGTCAGTGTTGGGGGGATGTATGAGGAGGGGTGCCTCTGAGGCATGGCTCTATGGAATATGTGTTCACATAGTCATGGGATGTTTTCTTGGTGCGTGAAGACCCACAGAAGAGCTGATGGAATATAGAGGTCCTATCTTTAGGAGTCCTACTACATTCTCTAATGGAGTGGCAAGAATCTCCAGAGTAGATGGAAACTGCCTACCAAAGGAGGACAGACCAATATGCCAGACCCTTGATACTGATGTGTGTACTTATGAACCTTGTTCTTGTGAAATTGAAACCTAAGCCTAAACATTTATATTGTCTAAGAGTTACCTCCTGGAAACCTCAATGTTGCTCAAATGTAGCCTCTCTGTAAGCCAAATTCAGAATACAAACTCACTACCTTCCCCTTGGCATAGGATGTGGCTCCTGGGGGTAAGCCTCTCAGGCACCAAGTGATTATTACCATAAGCCAACTGGTGATGCATTTGGAAAAAAGACCTTGACTAGAAGGGGGAAAATTGAATACAAATGAGTATTTATGGCTAAGAGATTTCAAAGTGAGTTGGGAGGTCATTCTAGAGGTTATGCTTATGCATGTTTTAGAAGGATTTTACTGGCTGTCACAGTAAGGAGTGCCTCAAGCAGGGGAGCTCTTGAGTGCTCTAGAGACATCTAGACACTATAAGCAGGGTAGACAACCCCAGAAAATTGACACAACATTGGTGGGCCTTACATTGGAATATATGATTACCTATCACCCCAATATTTCAGACTTAGACTCACTTATATTTTTCTTAATGATATTTCAATGTCAGGTATAGGCCATTTTATATCATCACATAAGATGCAGAGCTGTGTGGGAGAGAGTGTACACTGCAATGTGAACCATGGTCCATGCTCAGTGGCAAAGCCTCAAATATATTGCAGGTGATGTGTCTCACTAATGAAGGATGTTTATGTGGGAGGTTGTAGGAGAAGTGGGAGGTGGAGCATATGGGAATCCCTACAATTTTTGTGTAACATTTATGTAATCTAATTATCTTTTTAAAAATAAAAAATAAAATTATTATATTAAAAAAATCTATGGGATGCAGCAAAAGCTGTATTAAGGGGGAAATTCATAGCCATAAATGCCTATATTAAAAAAGAAGAAAGAGCTAAATCAAAGACCTAACTGCACACTTAGAGGAAGTAGAAAAGTCAACAAACTAACACCAAAGGAAAAAGAAAGATGGTAATAACTATGATTAGAGCAGAGCTAAATGAAATTGAAAATAAGAAAGCACTAGAAAAAGTAAACAAAACCAAAAGCTGGTTCTTCAAGAAGATTAGTTAAATTGACAAAACCATAGCTAGATTAACAAAGAAAAAAATAGAGAATTTTCAAGTACATAAAATAAGAATTGAGAAAGGGGATATCACCACTGACTCCACAGAAATGAAGTGTATCATGAGGGTACTTTGAAAAATTGTATGCCAAGAAGATGAGTAATTTAGAGGAAATGGACAGATTCTTAGAAACACACAAGCAGCCTACATTGATGAAAGGAAAAATTGATGAGCTCAACAGACCAATCACAAGGAATGAGATAGAATTATTCATCAAAAACCTCCCAACTAAGAAGATCCCAGGACCAGAGGGCTTCAGAGGTGAATTCTACCAAACATTTCATAAAGAACTAATACCAATCCTGCTAAAACTCTTCCAAAAAATAGATGTGGAGGGAACATTGCTTAACTCATTCTATGATGCCAACATCACCCTACGAAAGCAAAACTAAAATACCACAAGAAAGGAAAACTATAGGTCAGTCTCTCTAATGAACCTAGATGCTGAAATCCTCAAGAAAATATTTCCTAATTGTATTCAACAACACGTAAAATGAATTATGCACCATGATTAAATGGGTTTCATCCCTGTTATGCAAGGATGGTTCAACATAAGAAAATCAATCAATGTAATACACCACATAAACAGATCCAAACAAAACAAAACATGAGATCATCACAATAGATGCAGAAAAAGCATTTGAGAAATTACAGCACACTTTCCAGATAAAAACACAGCAAAAGATAGGAATAGAAGAAAACTTCCTCAACATGAAAAAGGGTATATATGAAAAACCCACAGCTAACATCATGCTCAATGGTGAAATCCTAAAAGTGTTTTCTCTATCATTGGGAAAAAGATGAGGATGCCCACTTTCACTGTTCTCATTTAACATTGTGTTAGAAGTACTTGCTCAAGCACTTAGGCAAGATAAAGGTATAAAAGTCATCCAAATTGAAAAGGAAGAAGTAAAACTTTCACTATTTGTAGATGACATGATCCTATACATAGAAAGCCTTGAGAAATCAACAACAATGCTTCCAGAGCTTATAAAGGAGCTCATTAAAGTGGCAGGTTATAACATCAATGTGCAAAAATCTGTAGCATTGCTGTACACCAATAATGAGCAATCTGAGAAGGAAATCAAGAAAATAAACCCATTTACAATAGCAACTAAATGAATCAAATACATAGGAATAAATTTAAAGATGTAAATGACTTATACTTAGAAAACTACACATCAGTGTTAAAGGAAATCAAAGAAGACTTAAATAAATGGAAGAATATTCCCTGTACATGGATAGGAAGATTAAACATCATTAAGATGTCTAACCTACCCAAATTGACTTACAGATTTAACGCAATACCAATAAAAATTAACACAGAATTTTTTAATGAATTGGAAAAGCTAACTATGAAATTTTTTGGAAGGGTAAGTGGCCCTGAATAGCCAAAAATATATTGAAAAAAAAAAAAAAAGAAATTGGAGGAATCACACTACCTGACTTTAAAGCATACTACAAGGATACAATGGTCAAAACTGTATGGTATTGGCACAAGAATAAGACATACTGACCAATGGAACCAAATTGAGAGTTCTGATATAGATCTCCACCTATGCAGTCACCTGATGTTTCACAAGGCCACCAAGCTTGATCAACTGGAAGAGAATGGCTTCTTCAACAAATGTTGCTTGGAGAATTGGATATCCCTATCCAAAAGAATGAGAGAGGAATAGCACTTCACACCTTATACAAAAATTAACTCAAGATGGATCAAAGATATAAATAAAAGAGCCAGGAGTAGAAAGCTCCTAGAAGATAATGCAGGGAAGCATTTACAGTATCTTGTATTAGAAAATGGTTTCATGAACTTTACACCTAAAGCACAAGCAACAAAAGAAAAAATAGATAAATGGGACATCAAAATTAAAAACTTTTGCACCTCAAAAGTGTTTGTCAAGAAGGTGAAAAGGCAACCTACTCAATGTTAAAAAAAATTAATAATCATTTATCTGATAGGGGCTTAATATCTAGCATATATAAAGAGATCCTACACTTCAAAAATAAAAAGACAAACAAACCATTAAAAATTGGGCAAAGCCATGGGATTGAAACCCCCTCTCAATGAGATGTGGAGTGGTTATCACCATCCCAGAACCCTTAAGATTGTGAAATAACCTATGGAGAAAAGTAGACTTACTAGTATTCTACTATAGAATTATTGTGATTCTAGCAATGGAAGAAATTATATCATTGATGTGGAGACAGTGGCCACTGGAGTTTCTGAGGGCAGGGAGAGGGAATTGCAGGTGAAATATGAGGGCATTTTTGGGATTTGGGGATTGTCCTGAATGACATTACATCAACACATACAGGCCTTTACATATCTTGCCATAACCTACAAAATTGTGTGTGAGAGAGTGTTAAATACAATGTCATCTGTAATCCATGCTTAGTGGCAATAATCCAAAATATTTTCATCAATTGTAATGAATGTATCACACTAATGAAATATGTTAATATGGGAAAATGTGGGATGTGTAGGGAGTGAGACATATATGAATCCTCTATATTTTTGTGTAACACTTATCTAATCAATATATCTTTTTTGAAAAAATAAAAAATATTTTTAAAAAGTGTCCCCCCCAAAAAAAATGGGAAAGTAATTTGAATAGACACTTCTCTAAAGAATTGAAAGCAAGGACATGAACAGATATATGCACACCAATGTTCATAGTGGCATTATTCATTATTTTCAAAAGTTGGAAATAACTGAAATGTCTATCAACAGATAAATGGATAAATAAACTGTGGTACATACATACAATGCTATATTACTCAGCTGTAAGAAGGAATGCTGTATTAACACACAGGATAACATGGATGAATCTTGAAAACCTTATGTTGAGGGAAACAAGCCAGGCACTGAAGGACAACTATTACATTTCCCCACTTATATGACTTAAGAAATTGAGCAGGCTCACAGAGCTAGAGTCTGGAAGATATGTTTACAGGAGACAGAACAGGAGAAGGTTGTGTGTCAATGTCCATATGGGCAAAATCTATGATGAGGTAGAAGGGTATAGTTGTGCAGTGGATGGGGATAACTGTGGTGCAGTGCTGCTATTGGGTTGGGTGGTGTTGGTCTGTGCTGGGGAATAGGGTGAGGAGGGTGTTAGACTGTCCATGGAACTGGGGCTTGGCTTGGGGGAGGGAGCAAGTGAACTCTGGTGATTTGTGGGTATGTGGTTGAAACTACAAGGCTGGGAATGTTCTTTTGGCACATATGGCCAGGTATGGTTACTGGTTTAAGGTATTGGATGTGGGGGGAACATGGGACAGGTCATACCTGGGGCAGGCTTCTAAGGAGTGTGTAGCATTCATCTTGTCCTAATGTGCTGTATCAGGGCATGGGGATTAATATAATGATTGGGAAAGTGTTGGAATCCCATCCTAGGGAGTCCTGCTATGATCTCAAAGAGAGGGGCAGGAGTGTCCTGAGAACATTGTCAGTGCCTAATAGGAGAGCACAGGCCAGTATGTTAGCCCTCAATGATGATGCAACTAATTATGAATCTGATCCTTCAGTTAGTTAACCATAGTGGTTACCGTGGGTCCCATGGTGAGAGGAAGGAAGGAATAGAATAGATGGAACATGGGACATTTTTGGGTGATGGAATTGTTCCACATGATCCTAGATGGAAGGATACAGACCACGTCAAACTTCTTCAAAATCTATAAAAGTGTATGGTCCAAAATATAAACTGCAATATCAATCATTGACCATGGTTAGTAGCAATATTTCAATATTTGTACATCAAATATTAATTGTGCATGTAAAATGTTAATAGAGGAAAGGGGAAAAGGGAGAGGGCATTGAGTATACAGGAATCAGCTATATGCTGTACATGACTTTTCTGTAACCTAAAGCTTCTTTGAAGACAAAATGAAAAAAATAAGACATTGGTTGTATAAAAGGAAACAAATGTCACTGTGAATAGAAGACAACAGATCTTACAGTGATGAAAGACAATGTTAAAAAATTTAATTTTATATTTTTTATTTTTATATTTCAAATAATTAAAAAATTTTGTATTTTATTATTTTTAAAACCATCATTATTATATTATTTTCCTATTAATTGTATTCAGTTATTTTGCTGGCTTCAATTTTGAAGAAGTTTTGGATCACAGAAAGATTACAACTGTGGCAGGGGAGGACCATTGGTGCAATGTGTCAGAGATGGGGGATGCATGGGAGGAGGATCACCTGGGACATACCTATAAGGCATATGAATGTGTTCAAGTGTTTATGGGGCATTGTCACAGTTGGTGGAGAGCCACACAATAACTAAAGAAATATCAAATTTCCATCCTGAGAGCTCTGTCACATTCTCTAATGGGACAGTAAGAATCCCCTGAGTACAGGGCCAGTAACTACTGAGGGAAGATGGACCATTGTTGGGCCCTTGATTGTGATGGCTGTAGTTACGAACCTGTACTTTTGAAATTGAAACCTAGCATAGTTTCAAGCATTACCTCCTGAGATCCTCCTTTTTGCCCAAATGTGGCCTCTCTCTAAGCCAAAATTCAGCACATAAATGCATTACCTTCTCCCCAGCATGGGCTATGACTCCTGAGGATAAGCCTCCCTGGCACTGAGGGATTACTACCAAGAACCACCTACCAATGCAAATGGAAAAAGACCTTGACCAAAAGGGGGAAAGGGTAAAGACAAATGAGTTTATATGGCTCAAGTGGCTTCAAAGTGAGTCAGGAGGTGATTTAAGAGTTTATGATTATGCACATCTCAGCAGGAACTCATTGACTGCCAAAGTAAATATTACCTCAAGTAGCTGGGCTCCTGAGGGCTCTGGAGACATCCAGGCACTATAGGCAGGGCAGACAGCTCAGGAGTTTGGCACCCTGCCAGTCGGCCCTGCTTTGGAATTTATGCTCCCCAGCGTAATAGAGTAGGACTCAGTTGTATTTTCCCTACAGATGGCTCTTCTGCCCCTCTATTTGAACCTATACTTAGCACTAGAATTGATAGATGTATGTCCAAGAGACTTAAATCTTTTGGCTGTCTATGTGCCATTTGGGCCCTGAATCTCAACAGACTTTCAACACCTACTCTCCAGTTCATTGGACTCACCCAGGACAACTAACAAGGAGATGATGACTGAAAAATGACCATCTCAAGGAACACAGGGAGTCTGCACTTGTAAACAAGAAACTCCCATCCATCTGTCTCATGGGAGCTAAGCCCCCTCTCAATTAGAGGTGGAATGGACATCACCATCACAGAATCCTCAGGATTGGGGAATGGACGATGAACTAGAGTAGACTTACAGTTATTTTACTGTAGACTTGTTGTGATCCTAGCAATGGAAGAACTTTTATCATGGATGTGGAGGCAATGGCCACTGGAGTTTCTGAGGGGAGGGAGAGGTAAAAATATTTATAATTTGGGAGCATTTGGAGACTTGGGAAATATCCTGAATGAAATTGCATTGACAGATATAGGCCATTGTATATCTTGTAACAATTTGCAAAAATGTGTGCAACAGAGTGTAAACTACAATGTAAACTATAATCATAACTTAGTGGCAATGTTCCAAGATGTGTTCAACAATTGTGGCAAATGTACCACACTAATTAAAGATGTTGTTGATGTGGGAAAATTTGGGAGGGCAAGGGAGTGGGGCATATTGGAATCCCCTATATTTTTTGTGTATCATTTATGCAATGTAAGATACTTAATAAAAATAAAATGTATATTAAAAAAGAAGAAAGAAACTGTAAATGTAATGAAGGAGAATGAGAAAGGCTAGGAGACTACCACAGTCATCATGTCAAAGACTGCAGTTCAGCCCAGTCAAGAAATGAGAAAGTGTCAGATGTGCATCTGTTCCAAAAATGCTGATAGGAAGGACGTGGGGTGAAGAAAAAGCATAGGAGTCAAGAAGCACAGCAAAGCTATGTCCTGAACATCTGTCAGGATGGAGTATCTGTGCATGGAAAAGGAGAAAACAAAGAAGAGCAAGCTTAAGGTGGAGTCTAGAGACCAGTTTTGGCACACTATATGCCCATGTGGAGGTGTTGTGGAGGAAACTGTGTGTGAATGTGGACTGCATGGAAAAGATTCAGACATTAATAGAACAGAAGTCATGCCAGTATAGATGGTTATTTAAAGCCAAGAGACTGAATGCAAGCCATGAGCAGATGAGTTATTGTAGAAGAAAAGCGGTCTCAGGATGGAACCTGGGAGCACCAGTAATGTTTAGAAATTTTGTAGAAAAAGAATCCAAAAGAGGAAAAAGAGAAGAAAAGGGTAACGAGGCTAGATAAAAAACAAAAAGGAGAATGTGGCTAACTGGAGGCCAAGTGTTGGAAACTTTCCACAAGAAGAGGGAACAAATGTGTCAAATGCTGCTGAGGGAGTAAATAAAAAAGGGTGATAAAAGAGATCATCTTGAGGTATTGGAAATGTTCTAAAATTGGATTATAATTGTTTCTTAACACTGTACATTTTTTTAAACTCTCTATTTAAATCAGTTGACATTTATGTCATGTAAAGTATACTTCAAGAATATTTTTGTTAAAAACTAATAATTTCATATATATCTGTATATAATTAAAATATTTTAATTCCAGTTATCCACTCAAGGGAAATGAAAACACATGTTGGAGAGTTGGAACGTGAAGAAAAGATGGTGAAGAAGATGGCAGAATAGGAACCACAGGAACCAGTCCCTCCACCAAAACATCTATTGAAGGGGTAGGAATTGTCTGAATCAACTACCTGAAATTCTGGGGACTAGTGGGACACCATGTAGCATCCAGAGTGGAGCGTGAGGAAGAGGCTGGTAAGTTGTGATAAAGGCCAGTGGGTTTCATCCTCCCTACAGTGGTTACAGTGCCCCTTCCCTTAGTCTGTGATAGGCAGAAGTAGGGAAAAATTATGATAGAGCCACATATCATACTTGATATTTGGTAGTCATTAGAATGAAAGAGTTATAGTGGTTTTTGAGTAGCAGAGAGCTCCATGAAGTATTACCTAAGGAGGAAAGTAAGATGCAGGAGAGTATTTACAAAATGAACACATTTGGGTAAAACAATAACAAATACATGAATATATTGCACACATGTAGATGTATTTATGGATGCATAAAAGAGTAAATCTGGATATCTGAATATCTGAGTATGATTATTTAGGCATAGATAAAACATCAGTTAAACAGATTATTAATATCAATTACTTTGGATACATTTGTGAGATAGATATGAGAGTTAGAACATGCAGAAAAGAGGATAGTTAAAGAAAAAAGCATAGATATGTTCTCCCCTGTAGAGAGTTGTTTAGCATGTGCAGTATGTACTGTAATGATTTCCATTAATAATTCATGTGTTAATGTGAATTAAAAATTGGCATAACCAAAATGATATTGTTAGGGCCATATCTACTGAATTACAAGGAAACATGACAGCATAAGTGGAAAAGGGTGAATAATAATGGGGAAAAGTGTGACCTATTTTCCAAAAAAGCAAACAAAGAGATCTACATGTATTCCTCTACCTTCATAAATGTCTTCTGTAAAAGAAGAAAATATGAAAGGATACACATATGTCACTAACATTTGGCACCTGGATGGAAGAGTCATAATTGATGGAGGGGATGATTCTGCTGCTTCCTTTATACAAATTTATAATGCTCTTATAAGAGTGTAAGAACTTCATAAGTTCTTACACTGTTTATAAACATATGTTTATAAATATTTATATTATAAACATATGTATATATAAACATATATATATACACACACATATGTTTATATTATAAACTTCATAAGTTCTTACACTGTTTATAAACATATGTGTGTGTGTATATATATATACACACACACACATGTTTATGTTATAAACATGTTTATAAATATTTATATTATAAACATATGTATATATAAACATATATATACACACATATGTTTATATTATAAACTTCATAAGTTCTTACACTGTTTATAAACATATGTGTGTGTATATATATATACACACACACACATATGTTTATGTTATAAACATGTTTATAAATATTTATATTATAAACATATGTATATATAAACATATATATATACACACACATATATGTTTATATTATAAACTTCATAAGTTCTTACACTGTTTGTAAACATATGTGTGTATAAATAAATATATATAAATAAATAAACAAACATATGTGTGTATGTGTGTATAATACACACACACATATGTTTATAAACATTTTGTTGGATGTTTTCCAAATAGGTAAAAAATTTTCTTGCATATGGTATTCAAAGGTTTTAATTATTAATATGAAAAACATGTCCACAGACTGTTCAAAAGCCAGATCCAGCAGATCCCCTGCTTCCTATTTGGAGACATTGACCTCTTCTGACCTCTACACCCAGAAATGACAAAAAAAATATTTATGAGAGTTAATGTAGTTATTCTTGAAGAATCTATTGAGTGTGTATGTCTAGAGATAAGGAAGTAGCTGGACATTATCAGCAATTCACTAGGCAAACATGGGTCACTACAAGATTCACTTTCTTTCATGTTGCTATCACCTTTTTTGCTAATATACCATAGAAGAAAACTAGCCCTTGGGTATGTCAGGCTTTCTCATCAGTCTGAGCATAGAAGGTGTTAACTAAGAAGATGCAGCTTTCAAGGAAAAAGAAGGCTTTGTTCCAAAGGTCTTCAGGGAGTTGGAAGTCATGAGCCAGCCTCCGCCCCACCTCTGCCCAACTCCTCCTGTAGTACATCTGTGCTTCATAGGCTTTCCTTCTCCATGACAGTAGTGTGCAGATTGTCCCTCTTCATCAGAACCAATTGCTAATTGGAGCTATCAGTATCACTCTGGAAAAAAATAAGACACACTGGTGATGAAATGTTGGCCCCTGTGGGCCATGACCACACTTCAAGTGTTTCTGAGGCTTCCACAGACTACTCTGGGTCTCATCTTTCAAGGAAATGGACATGACCCTCTCATTTCCAGAACCTCCCAGACCCTGGGACTTGATGCTTTGGGTGTGACTTAGGCTTTTCTGCCCATTATTGAAACTGGGTCTGAATGGTCAAGTCCCATCCTCACCTCTGGTTATACAGGTTGTTGCTGTTCTGGTCAGGTTTAGATGTCACCCTCTTTTTCTCTTTTACTCTTAGTTGGGCTTTTTTCCAGTTAATTATCTCAGGATAGGTCAGGTTATAAAAGAGAAAAAAAATAAAAGCCAAGAAGAGTCAAAGATATGTGTAAAACAAGAGTGAAATATGCTTAAAAGGAATAAAATTGTTCTCATACATTCAAGGAAATATTTGCAGCAGTTCTTCATAAACTACTGTTTCTACTTGTATCTAGAAAGTATAGCACTCAGTGGAATTTTTCTACACCAACTGCCACTCCCACTCAACCAAAAGGAAACAATACATCATAAACCCAAATTCAATTTCTCTATGAGGCAACTACTGAGATGTCATGAGCTTACATTGTTTCATAGTGTCCTCCTGTCTTCTTGCAATGCCCTCTTTATTTTCACTGCCTATATGTGAATCCATTGCTCACAAGCAAGCAGGATTCCCCACAGCCTGGCACTGATCCTGTTCCTTCAAGTTCCTTCTACTATAAATTTAAGTTACATGCTCCTTCAAAAACACACTTACCATGGTGTTGCCTAAGCTTCAGCCTCCCATGACCCATTAATATCCCACTTCTCCTTCCTGAATTACAGTGTAGCTCATTTTCAGGATCCCATAGTACTCAAAGTCAAGATAAGGATTCCATATTAACTGGTTTGAGTGAGCCTGAGTCTGCATTGATGCCAGCTCTTCTGGCTGTTTCAGTACAGTTCCTTGTAGGGCTGGTGCTCCCCTGAGTTTGGGGTGGGGTTGCAGGCATTGTGGAAGGTGGAGTGGACATTCTTAAAGAGGAGATGGATTGAAGTGGCCTGAAGGAAGATTTTCACAGAAAGGCTCACACTTCCCAGCACAGGCACCCTGCTCTTTCTAAGTCAAGGTGTTCCTGCAGTGGGTCTTCAAGCACTTCCCCCTCTGCTCTTGAGGATGTGTTGCTCTCTGTTTCTTCTGCCAGGCCTCGTGCCTCTGCCACTTCACCAGCTCTTTTTGCAGTCTGTTCAACTCATATTTCTCCATTTCCAACTTCTGTAAGTGATGAAAGATTTCTTCCTTTCCTTTGATCTCTCTTTTCATGTTGGCCTTCAGGCATCACTGGGCCAGCTGGTGGCAATTTCTACAACAGCGCTGCTCTGAGTGGGGCCACCACCTCAATAGCATCTCCTCATAGAAGACTTGACAGCTGAATCCCTCCTTCACCCCATGCCCTGCATTAGCCAGTACTGCCTCCCTGGAGGGGAACACTGCAACAAGACATACAGCAGAAGCCACTCTCTCTGGTTACCAGCCTGTCTGGAGTCACTGCACGGGGCCTGGCTTCATCCTCGACCTGGACAGCAATGTCAAGGGTGTGTTTGCTTCATTTTCCTCCTGGAAGAGATCCATGGAGCTGAGCAGAGACTTGGTGTTGGTTAGACTGGGGGGAGAGCCAATGGTGCTCTCTTCAGAGAGCTCAGCCTCAAAGACCCGGGGTGTCTTTCCCACAGGTGCAAATGTGGTTTTTGTTTGCCACTCAATGGCTACACACTTTAGTGTGTGCACTCTGGTAAAATATGCACACCTGGCCCATTGATGCTCTGAGTTTGACCCATAGCTGGATGAGTTAGAGGTCTTCTCAGTTGAAGTAGAGGAAGACCTCTCTGCTATCCTTGGAATCTTACTGGGCCTGTAGCTTGGACTTTTTTATTTCAATATTGTAGGCTGTTTGACATCTTCCTCTTGCATCCCAGTATCTTAAAATAGATAAGTATTTACATGAACTCTCTTGGCCTTGTGTGGACAGCTGTGAGTTCAAGACTCTGATCTCAGGGATGCCTGGAGGATTCAACAACCCTACCATGCTCAAACTATGTGAAACCTCAACAGTTCTTTCTTCTCCCTGAGGGCTCCCTTTTTTGTGGATACTATGAGGGCAATGAAATGTCCAGTGCATAATGATATTAATGATAGTATCACCTTATAGAAAGCATTTTTTATTATTTGGAAACATTATGTTACCAATTGGTTTTTATCTTGCAATTAGAGATTAATCTATGCTAACAAATATTTTTATTTTGGCTTTTATTGTCTATTTTCTTTTAAAAAAAAACATTTATTTATTTATTTACTTTTATCCATTTTTACCCCTCCATCCCCTCATTTTTGCTGTTTTTGTGTCCATTGACTGGGCAATTCTTTGTATCTGTTTCCTGCACTCTCTTCTCATCCTTCTCCTCCTGTTTTCACTGGGAATTGATCTTTGGAACCTCTGATGTGGGAGGGAGGTGTCCTAACACCTGTGCCACCTTAGTTCCTGGTTTTTTGGCATGTCTCATCTTGGCTTGTCCTTGTGTCACTCTCCTGTTACATCATCATCTTGCTGCATGGCTCAGTGGGGCCTGATGGTGCACCAGAGCCTGGGAGGCTTGCCTGCTCATGGGGCCTGGTAGCATACCTAGTAATGGGGCCTGATGGTGCACCTGAGTGTGAGGCCTGGCCAAGCACCTGCATGTGGGGCCTGGTGGTGGACCTTCTCATGGGGCCTGATACACTTGCACATAAGGCTGAAAGGTGCACCTACTCGTGGGGCCTGGCAGTACACCAAAGCATGGGACCTGGTGGCACATCCATTCATTTGGCCTGGTGGTGCACCCACATGCAGGACCTGGGGAGCTCACCCACATATGAGGCCTGACAGCACACCCATACATGGGGCCTGGTGGCCCTTGTGCTGCATATATTTTTCATTATATTTTTATCAGGAGGTCCCAGGGATTGAACCCAGGTCCCTCCATATGAGAGACAGATGCCCAACCATTTAAGCCACATCCGCCCCCCTGCTATATCTCTTAAGTTTGACCAAAGATACCAGGAGTTACTGTCATTTCCCATACAAGATGGTCACATAATAAATCAGGCTTAGTTTATCACCAGCATTCTAAAAACCATACCTAGGGAGAAAAACTATGTGGACACATGCATGGATTCCAGTATAGCCAATGTTTAGCCTACTGTGATTACTGGAAAATCAGGACAGTGAGAATATTTGCATGGCATTTGTTTTTGAGTCCCAAATGGTTTTTTCCTTTGGAACATAGAAAGGACCTCATAAGTCTCCAATTGCCTAATAGTATGTTTTTTTCAAAAAAGCAGTATTCTATGAACAATATTTTCACAGCAAATTTAGAGTGCAAATGTTGAAATAGGAGAAATGGTCACATCTTTTTAATGTGTTTTCAAACTTTTTTCATAAAAGGAATTATGGTTAAGAAAGATAATTTGTGTAATTTGTTTTGGCCCTTAGAATTATAAGTCTTCCTTTTACCATTTTTAACCAAACAATTCAATGTAAAAATTGCTTTACTCTGAAAAGAACCTCCCATTAGCATAAAATTATTATCTGATCTCTGTCAGAATCAGGTGATCTACCTTCAGAATACAGTTATCCATGTCTTAGAGTCATGATTCCACAAACCTCACTAGGTCATGATGCAAAATCTGCAAAGGAAGTTATTTGGGTTGGAGTATATCAGCAGATTTTATATATTTTTCTGAAGGACTCAGAGAATTCAGAATGATGAAAAAAAGATGGAGACATGTGTTTTGTAATGGCAGAGGTGTGAAAATCCATCAAGTGTCATAGGATAGAGAAGAATTAACTATCTTTAAGAAGGATGTAAGAGGCATGCAGAGACAAAGATGGGAGCAGAAGGATGGTCTGGGCCACTGGAGGACAGCAGAATAGAGAAGCAGGGAAAAGGTGGGTGGGAGGAGGAAACTGGTCTGGGGAAATTGTGTTTAAACAGGAATTACAGCAGAAGCTCAGTTGAGTAAGGTAAGAATTAAAACTATGATCCTGAAGTGAAGCTATGCTGTTAAGGTTGTTAGGGCCTTGGAAAGAGGTGGGTAGGAGAAAAATGAGAAGGATGTCCCTGGAGCTAGAGGGGGAGGGGTCTACAGGAAACTTCTTGAGGACAGCAAATCTCACAGGGACTGGGATATCTGCAGTAAATGTGTGGTACTGGCTCCACTAAACAAACCACTCCCATAACTCCTTTATAAATTTTATTCCTTTCCTAAACTTCTCAAAAAATCCATTCACTCTCATTAGAAAATGGAATAACAGTACTATAAATCTCCCTAACCACCCTGTCTTCCTGACCTACACCCTTCTGCGCCAGTTTCCAACTTATTCCCTTTTCATCTACACAAAGCATTTAGATCTCAGAACTCATAGCTGAATAACTTTTTTTTTTTTGCCTGTTTTGGAAACCCCTCAGATGCAGTAGAATTATTCTGCTTGCTCACTCATTTATTCCTTCATTTATTCTTTCATAGAACACAATTTCATTTTTGTCTATTAATTGACAAGGAAATCTTTTTCTGTGAAAATCTCAGTGAGCCTTATCCTTGTACACTAGATCCTACATCTTTGCTCTGGTCCAGGATAAATCAGATGCCAGAAAAATCAGGGGATTTCTGCACAGGGAAAATCAGACCCCTTGTGTCCCAGCTCCTATCTTCAGAGACAATTTTCCTTTCATCCTTACCTAAAGACTTAGAGAAAGGTCTCTTTCTCCCAGATTGCTGTTTCATCTTGTCTGGATGAATGTGAACCTAAAAGAACAGTCTGTGAAAGATTTTACCACTCTTCCCAATTTAGCTGTTGTCCCAACCTTTCTTGAGTTGGGGACTCTGATTTAGTCCAGAATATCTGTCAGTCTGTAGCTTTAGTCACTCTGCCACAGGGAGATCTCAGACACCAACCACACAGAAGAGCAGTTGGTATCTGATTGAGGACCAAGGCTTCCAGTAACCCTTGTATGACATCATCACTGACATAGCTCAGTTCCATGGGTCCAGTTTGAATCTAAACATGCCAACAAGAAAACCATGGCAATAGTTGAAGTAGCAGTTGGTGGGGGGGGGGAGTCAATTTATATAATAAAATGAATTGAAACTTTTCCCTGTCCTCAAAGAAGTTGCTATCAGTTGTGGGAGAGTGATAGAAATGCAGGGACTGATCATTAAATGTGGTGGGGGATACTTATATTTCTTTCTCCCAAACCTCTCATCTGACTCTGATTGAAACTTGTCTCTCCAAACATGTTCACATGCTATCCACTTTGAATCCCTTTCAGGCTTCCTTGCCTCAGAGTCTTCACACAGGCTGTACCCTCTGGTTGGAAGACTTTCCTTCCTTCCTCTACCCTCCTCTGGTTCTCAATGCCTTGGTGACATGTGGTATTGAAAAGAGCTGACTCCAGTCTATCTCCTGTGTTTGAGTCCCAGCTCTGCTTTTCACTGGCCATATATTCTTGGGTGTTTCATTTGACCTCTTCATTCTTTTCTTCACTCACCTGTAAAATACAGAGGAATCTATCTGTCTTATAGTGCTATCATTAGTATAAAATATGTTAGCACATGTGGACACTTCACTGAGAACAGTGAGTGGCTGGTAGAGAGTAAGACCATGTGAATGCTCACTGTTACAGCTATACTTTAGGACATAGTTTGCTGACTATGTTCAGACTAGGTGATTTTCCTGCTTTATGGATTCAGGAAACTGTAAAACTGAAAAATGCATTTGATAGAGAGGAAGTTATTGCCTTAGGATCCCAAGACCTGTTAGATAGAACAATTGATCTCTAATCACTTAATGGCCTTTTGATGGCTGTTCTAAAGGAGAAACTCCCAGCTTCTAGGACTGCTTTTTAAGACCTCTATAAGAATAGGAAGAAGAAGGGTTTTGCCCCTTCTCCAAGAGGAAGCAATATTCGGCTTGGAAGGCAATCTATCAGTCTGTCTCCCAAGTCCAGAACAGCCCAGGAAATGCCCAGGGTCAGGGTCTCCATTATTCCTTGGGTGGCAGAATCCACAAAAGTAACTCTGAATGTCCCCCAAGGCCTAAGAAACCTTGGGTGCTTTGATTCAGAGAGCAACAAAATGTTCCCTGAGATTTATCTCAGGAGATTCTGTTTGGGTAACAGTGCAATCAGTCTTGGATGCTGAAGTGCAGGGGTGCTGAGAATGGGAAAAAATTCTATAAGGTCTCAGAGTAATGAATGACAGCACAAAGTGCACAAACATATACACTGGGGTGTCCCAGAAAAAGAAGAGAAGGGTAAAGGTGCAGAAAGAATATTTGAGGAAATAATGGCCTAAAATTTCCCAACTCTTATGAAAAGCATAAATATGCATATTCAAAAAGTGCAGCATACTTCAAGCAGAATAAGTCCTAATAGAAGTTAACCAAGACAAATAGTAATCAGCATGTCAAATGCCAAAGATAGAGAATCATGAAAGTAAAAAGTGATTCATCTTATACAATATATCTTCAATAGGACTAAGTGCCAATTTCTCATTAGAAACCCTGGAGACAAGAAAGCAGTACTGAAAGATAAAAATTGCCAACAAAAACTATCTATCAAAATTGTCCTTCAAAAATGAGGGAGTGTTTAATATATTCATAGATAAACATAAGCTGAGATTTGCCAACAAGTGACCTGTCCTACAAGATATATTAAGGAGAATTCTGCAGGCTGAAAAGAAATGACAGGTGAGAGTCGCTTGAAAAAGAGTATAGAAATGAAGATTATCAGTAAGGGAAAGTAAAAGGGAAAAAGATGGGCAAAAGTCAAAGATATGACATAAAAATCAGCAGATAAAGTGGCTGAAGAAAGTACTTCATTTACAGTAATAATATCAAATGTTAATGGATTAAACTCTCCATTCAAAAGACAGATATTGGCAGAATGGATTAAAAACTATGGTACAAATATATGTAGTTTACAAGTGACTCAACTGAAACACAAAAACAAAAAAAAAAATTTGAAAGTGAAAGGTTAAAAAATATATATATTCCATGCAAACAGTAACCAAAAAAGAGCTGGGGTACCTATACTACTATTGGACAAAATAGACTTTAAATTCAAGACTTTACAAAAGACAAAGAACATGATATATTAACAATATAGGAAGTCTACAAACTATGAATAACAATCATATTTATTTATGCACCTAACTAGCATACCCCAAAATACTTGAGGCAAACACTAGCAAAACTGAAGGGAGAAATAGATGTGTCTACAATTATACATGGAGTCTTAAAAATACCACTCTCATCAATAGACAGAACATCTAGACAGATCATAAATTATAAGGAAACAGAGAACTTGAATATTATGATAAATGAACCAGACCCCTTAGCTAGAATGACAAAGAACAGTTATTTCTCCTAAAGGGGAATATAAATGTCTAACACACTAGAATGGCCACTATTAAAAAAAAAAAAGCAGAAAAGTATAAGTGTTGGAAAGGATGTGGAGAAATAGTAACATTCATTCATTGCTGGTATGAAAGTAAAATGGTATAGCTGTTTGGCATACAGTTAGGCAGTTCTGCAGTAAAATAAATATAGAATAACCATACAATCTGGTAATCCTGCTATAGGTATATACTCAGAAGAACTGAAAGCACAGAATAAAACAGAATTTCTTCATACCAATGTCTAGAACAGCATTATTCACAATTGCCTGAAATATGGAAGCAACCCAAGTGTTCATCAACTGATGAAGAGATAAATAAGATGTGGTATATACAAGTGATGAAATATTATTCAGCTGTAAAAAAAGGAATAAATTTATGATTCATGGAAAACATGAATTAACCTTAGGGACATTTTTTGAACAAAATAATCCTGCAACAAGTGGAAAAATATTGTATCATTTCACCATTATGAACTAATTATAATAAGTTTTTGGGGTTAGAGTATAAAATATAGCTTACAAGGAGATAGCTTGCAGTTAGGGGATGTGGAATTGATGCTTAACTTGTACAAAATCTCTATTTAGGATGATGGTACAGGTTTGGAAATGGGTGGTAGCAATGGTAGCACATTATCATGAATGTAGTCAACAGCACTGAAGTGTACAGGTGAATGTGGTTAAAAGGGGAAACTTTAGGATGTATATGTAACTAGAATATAAATTGAAGTATAAAATATAGGATTGTATAATGGTGTACCCCATTGTAGATAAAGGACTATAGTTAAATAAAACAATAATAAGAATGTTCTTCCATGAATTATAACAAATATGCAATAGGTATACCAGGTGGTGATAATAGGGTGAAAAAATAAATATGATGTAAATAATGAATGATAAATGGAACAATTTTTATACACTTTCATCAATTGTAACAAAGGTAAATTCTGTTAAAATTGTACAATTATATAACAAGTGCTGTCATAAAAGTTATTGGATGTTTCAGCTCAGTGCAATGAGCTGAGGTGGTGGAGTGGTGTATGGTAATCCAGTATTTTATGACTGAATGTTTTCTAAGCTCACAACTGTTATAGTTAAAAAAAGATACTGACCTTTACTATACTATGTTACCATCAACTCTATCCATTTCCACACTTTGACAGTAAAGCTAATTAAAAATTCTTCATATATTAAGCAACAGTACACCTTCTCAGGCCTCTTCCTATCTCCTAGTAATTTATAACCCATGCATTTATTTATTCTTTGTATTTACTTCAATTAGTGAGACCATACAATATTTGTCCTTTTCTGTCTGGCTTATTTCACTCAGCCTAGTTGCACCATTTGTATGCTACAGACCATAGTTAGTGGTTATAGTTTGATGATGTTATCTCATAATTTGTACCAAATGTTCCACAAGAATGTAATGTGCTGGTGGAGGGGTGTTGTATGAGAATTCTACACATTATGCATAAGTGTTTTGCAAGTACATGACTTCCCTAATAAGAATATATAAAATTTTTTGAAAAAGTTACTGATTTTAAAATTAAAAAGTTACTTTGATAAAACATAATCTCTCTGCCTCTTACATTGATTATTCAAAGAAATAAACCCTTATAACTTTTTATTAAGAATAGACTAATAATCCAAGAAAACTTTCATTTTAATAGACAGAAATTTTAGTTTGCATCAGGATAGTATTTGGTACTAACACTCTCAAAAATTTTTATAGATATATTCATCAAATCTTATTTAATTGCAACCACAAAACAACAAATTCCTTCTGCAATATTCTGCAATTTTCTATGTCCTTTCAAGTTTGGTCATAGATTTCCCATTTCTCATGTTGTAACAACTAGTCTTTTATTTTAGGACATTAATAAATTTATTTATTTATTTCCATTAATAAATATACATCCTGTTTAATTAATACATTAACAAAATGATTTTGGAAAATGTCTTCAAGCTGATATTTTGCAAAACACAATAAAATAAAAATTGTCAGAATAATGACCCAAATTGATTAAATGTAATATATACATTTAATGTGTATATATATATATATACATTTTTCATTTAATTATGTAGTAGTTATTATATTAACTTATTTGATCAGTAAACCAATATATTTTAAGAAAGGACATCTCAAAAATATATGACTTTTTTTAATACTTCACATTGGTAACCCAGAAGACATATATGTTTTCTTTTTAATTAACAATTTTAAAATTAGCATAGAAAAAGAGTATTTATAGTTTAAAATTTTCAGCTATGAGGCAAAAAAAACAAAACCAAACAGATTTTGAACAAAGAAGGAAAATATAGAGATATAAAATTCACTTATATGAACTGAATTTTTGTCCTTGCCCTACTATATATTTCTTATTTTTCATCAGGATTTTGTTGTGGTTTTGGTGAAGAAGATATTTTAGGATTATTATTTCTACTAAGAGTTTTTGAATACTAATTAAAGAAGGCACCTTATTTTTTGTTGGAGTCCTGCATATTTTTAAATATACTGTTCCAAATGTTTAACTTTGTTTAAATTAAAACTTCACCACCATGGCTACCATAACGCTAAGCTATTTTTAATTTAAAATGTATATCTTTTAAGAAAGTATTTGAGCAACCATTTTAAACTAGATCTTTTCTGTGCTAAATGCTTACTTTTATCTTTCCTTTAAAAATGAACAATCTCATTTCCAATGTCCATGTTGCTTGCAATATATATAAGTAGTGTCCTTTAAAATTTTCTTTTGGAGATGCTTCTATTTTGTATTGATTGTCAGTAAAAGTGGCAATCAAGGAATCTTTCATAATTTTTTCATCCTTTTTGACTGGCTGTAATTGTAAAGTTATGATCTTAAAATTTTTTATCCTGATTCAGAGTTTCTTTCTGATGTTTGACTAGTCTAACCCATTTATTTAAAGAACAGCATTTTACTCAAATTTATGGTTTTTATCCAACTTCCCTACACTTTGTTAAGCCTATTGATAAATAATGAAGAAAGTGTCCCTTTAAACGTGTCAGTGAAGGATGAAAGCCATGAATAAGCACCAAAGATCTGAGACAATCACTTCTTTTAATCATAGAGGATTCAATCTTTCTTGTTTACAATTTGGAATATTGACTAGTAAAGTTTTTTTAGGATTAGCCTTTGGTGTTAATTTAATAAGTCCTTAGCAATTTTTTAAAACAATTGGTAAGTAAATAGGAAAATCATGCAGAAAATACAGTTCTTATATCACTGCCCACCCCCATTATGTCACCTTGCATTTTGAGGCATATTTGTTACAATTGATGAAAGAATATCATTATAATTGTAATATTAACTGTAGTGCATGGTTTCCACTATGGAGTCCTTAGCTATTTGGTGGGCTTTTTTGGAACACTCCTACCTGTAATATTTGCAGGACCACAAATCTAATTTTCCAGCTTTTACCATTTAGCTGCTTAGATTAATTTTTATTTTCTGTTTCACTTATAGTTGGAGCCATAATGTACAAATTGAAAATTTCAGGCAATCTTGGATTATGAACTCCAACTAGAAGATTAAATTCCCCATAATTTTTGTTGTGTGTGGATTGAGAACTTCCTTAACAATTGCCCTGAGCCTGCTCTTGATCAAGGGCTAGTACTTACAGCAGGTGCCATTCCTGCAGGCTCAGAAGGTCTGGTCTTACAGGGCATTTGCCAATTTGTAGTAGTCAGGGAAGAAGAATATCAGGAAGGAACACAAAGGGGAGCATTAGGATCATGAGAAGCAGCAAGGGAAGCAGCTGCCAGTCCAGGCTCTTCAGTCACAAGGTGATCAAGGCCTCATTTTCACTGTTCTGAAGCTATCTGTCAGGAGTCTGTTAAGGAAGTAATTTTAGAATCAGGTATTTTTGGCTGATTGGGCATACAATTAAAGAATGTACTCCACTGTTATGGAGATCTTTAGTAGATTTGGGAATTCCTTGGTTATGCCCTTTCAGTTCAGATTCATTCCAAGTAGTGTAGGTGATAGAGGCAGTTCCCTGAGCCTCCATTATTAGTTTTGATTTTTAAACTTTATTTTAAAAGAAGTTTAAAGTTACAGAAAAGTAACAAGAGCAAAGCAGAATAGATTTGAAGGCACTTCAGGGCCCTTATTACATAAGAGGGAAACTCTGCCAGACTAGGATAAAGAGGAGAACAGGAAAGTGGAGGAGGCACTAAGACAGCCTGACTAGGAAATTTAGTGGTTTCAGTTTTTTAAGTTTAGTTACGCATTTAGATAAGTCTTTATTTTTTTAAATTTGGTGTTTGTTTTTTAAAGACAATGAATTTTGAAATTAGTTTTGTATTGGGAACCTTCCAAAAAATAATAAAAACCAGTATTCCATTCAGGCTGTCTGATCTTTTAGCCCCTATTGTATAATTATGAACACAAATACAATAATTTAGGCACATTAAAAGAGTTTCATTGTGGCCATTGTAATTCAAGATTATATTTAGTATGTCAGGTCTACCTAGATAAGAAGTCACAGGATGCAGAACCAAAATTCTTATACATAAAACCAGATGGAGTGCTTGATGGCAGGGCACCACTAGAAATTTTTGAAGAATTACCATCAATTGTATCTGATTCCCAGCAATCTTAAAACCTAAAAAAGCTAACAGAATTTATTGTAGGTGTTTCACAGTGTGTGTTTACAGTGTACCTTACATATAATATTTCTTTTCCCTGGCAGAAAGCCTGTTAGCAGGTGTCCCTAGTTGCACAGAACTTGCCCTGGGAATAGCAGGCAGCCTATTGTCAGTCTTGCTGGTTGGTGACTGCCTTATTTTTTCATGGGAGTCTTGGATTTTGGAATCTGAGTTTCCTCATTATATGGTGGTGGGTGCTCTAATAGCATTTAAGTGCCCAACCTGTGCCAAACTAGATTATTATGGGATTACTCTCAGTCAGGGCAATGATTAAGTAAAACATTAGGAAGACATTCTTCTGCCTAACATGAGAGAAAGAGAGAAAGAAGAGCCTCCAAACATTTCAGTACCCCCCAGACAGGAGAAATTCCTGTAAACCAAAAGGGCAACCAAAAGGACTGACACCAACAGACCAAAACAGAAGAACAAAGTTCAAAATTGCCTTAAACAGAAGACACTAAACAAGGCCAGAACCTCCACCAAAGGAAGGGATGTTCTGAACCAAGAGGACTCACCAGAAGAAACCTGGGGCTGTTGGAGAAACCACAGAGCAAGTTCCATGCTTAGACAGATAGCAGCTCCAGAGTTGAAGTGGCAGTCCCCTGTTTCCTTCTTCTGACTCCAGAAATGTCTACCATGATATTACAGAGCTGCAGGGCAAGAAAAGCATTTATTTCAAGTATTAGAATTGCAATTCAGAGAACACAGAGTCAGGCAGCAACCCAAATTGTGCCCCTCTGGGGATTCCAAGGAAGGTTTTTAAAGAAAGAGATTACATAGGCTTTCTGTAAAGAATTATGAATGGTGGATATTTGGGGCTTTCCAAATGTTCTTCAATTTAGAAATGTTACTGATTTCTCTATGTTGTAATTGTTTCATGGCATCCACATTTTCTCAGAAACATTGATTTTAGTTTTGCATACCTTGGCAGTTTGTGACATCTGGCTGAAATATGCATAAGAGTAACATCCTGAATGTCCCTTTGACTTAATTATACATCTCTTAGCCCTAATAACTTCATCTTGTTTTATCTCTTTTTTGAAACCTCAACACACCCTTTGAACAAACCTATGTGTTGTTTTTTAAAGCAATGTCCTTGCTTCCAAGACAGGCTTAACATGTGCACCTTCTCAGGGCTAGGGCACCAGTGTGGTTGACTCACTAGCTTCATCACGAGCATCTGAGGTGTTACCACCTGCTCTAGGACATTATCAAGAAGCAGGGTCCCTCTAGGGACTTCAGTCTAGGACTCTCCTCTCCCACTGCCATCCCCTTCCCTAGTCCAGTTCACTCCATGTGACCACTTCTACCACAGATCCTAAAAGTCATGCACTTTCCATGGCTTCTGACTTGTAGAGCTGACCAATTTGTTTGAATTACATAGAGAAACAAGAAAAATAAGGGAATATTGTAATGTATTTTAAGATTTCATAAATTATCTTGTTATGCATACACAAAGTACCCTACAGGGAAAAAATTCTTTCCTTTGCAATAAAAAATTATGCAAGTTTTTATTGCATAATTACCTACAGAGAAGCAATGAAATAGAAAATATAGATACTCATCCATTCCTTGTGTTGTTTTCATTCTCAAACTGCCCCTAGAAATCACTGAGGGTATCATTTAGTTCCTCACACTTCTACCAAGGGTATCTTTTAGGTTCCCACAGCACGAATTACTTTGTATCTTACAGTCATCTGCATAACTTTATTAAAAAATAAACTTCAATGTGGCAAGAGATAAAACCAATAAACTGTAAGAAAAGTGAAATTTGCTTTTTACATACAATGACCTCAGAGTATTTAAATATTTTACTTATACATGATGCACACTGATAAGATGATCCTTTCAGGGTATTTTGCTTGTTTATCACTCACCATTTCCACATAATGGAAGTTCCATGGGGATATAAATTTGTGCTGTTTGCCAGTGTATTTCTGGAATATTGCCTGGCAATATTAAAAATATTTGCTTGAATAAATGAATGAATAAATAAAGATATTGGGATTATTAACATTACCTGGTTCTCTTTATTTTCACCAGTGAAAGCAAGAGTAAAGAAATTGAGACTAACCTGATTTTATACTTTAGAATACATTAAATAAGAAAGGAGGTTGTATGATGAAGTGATAGAAAAAAATAAGTTGGACCCTGCACACATAAAATATGCCATCCTTAACTTTAGTTGGAGAAAGACATCCCTACCCTGCCATTCACCATAGGATGTGGAAGCACAGAAATCACTTCTTTGGGATGTGTGTTTAAATGCACAAAGTCATTCAGCAAAAATAACAATCCTGCTCCTGCTCAAGCTTTACACTACAGGTGTTTATAAGTGAGTACCATTAACAATCTGAAGACATTATACTATGTGCCATTGCTTACTTCTAAGTCTGAAAGAAAAAGAAAAAAAAAAGAGCCAGGGTGGCACAAATAGCCTTATGAAAAATTATCAGATTTATAAGTTGTTAAAGAGAGGGCAGATGACATAAGTTGTTACTTTTATCTTTCATTGACTGAATGCCCATGACCTAGGATGTAACCCTGCACAGCTCCAGTTTATCTGACAGGAGTCTAAAAGATCTGAGCATCCTAGGAATCAGTGCTCAGTCCTCTATTCTCTATTCATACTGTCTATGTTACCTCATTAAGTACAAGCTGTCTATAGCTGATGATGTCCAAGTTTCCATCTCCAGCCATCTCCAGCCTCCAAGACCTCTGAGGTTCAGTCTCATCTATTTGGTGGTCTGCCTGACTCTCTGCATCACAGCATCTTCCTCTGTAAACTCCAAATTGAAATACATTCCTCATGTGGTTGTCATGCAGAGAACACACCTTTATAAAAGAAACATACTTAGAACAGGGCCTTGCACCATGGTATGTACTCAAAGTCTTCTTAGCATTAGTACTTGATCTCTCCACGTGTTTATGTAATACCAGTAGAATGTTATCATGGTCATAAAACAATTGTTTCCAACCCCTTTTCCACCATTATCAATGAAATTCAAAAGACTTCATTGATGAGTTGACTTGTTCACCACAGTCAATATAGTGAAGTAACGTTACCCAAATCCCACCCAATAAATGATTCCATCATTCCTATGGGTGAACATTAAGTGAGGTTTAAATGAAGTAATTTGTTAAAAATTAGTAGCATTCTGGCCACTCATTTTAATACACTCAATCCATAATATCTGCTTAGGGCATCTGGAGTGTTATACTCTGTTCCATTTTAAGTAATGTTCTTTCCCTCCTGTTTAGCCCATTGGCATCCTGCTCTTTTCCTATCAGTGCCCTCTGCTTTCAGTTCACCTAGAATTATGACAAAGACTGTTTGAGGCTCATTTCTAGAAATGCAAATGATTTTTTAACTTATGGAAACAGTCATCATCTATGAATGGTGACAGACAAATCTTTCTTTCCCCCCCCCCTTTACATGTTTATTAGAGATAACAAAAAAAGAGAGAAAGACAGTCCCAGGAAGAGAGGAAACCAAGAAGCCTGAACCTTGGTAAACATCGGCAGCTGTCTTGCTCCAACACATAGCAACAGATTTTGGCGAGGGAAAAAACTTATGCTTTATGGCCCAGTAATTGTGGACTTCTACCCCAAATATATACCCTTTATAAAGACCAATCCCTAGTATTTCACATTAGCACCCCTTTGGCTGACTAATACACTGGACTTTCAATAATGTGTGAAATGATACCATATGGTAGTTCTTAAAATAAAAAAAATCAATTTTATTAATAAATATTAACAAACATACAATACATCCAGGGAGTATAATCAGTGGTATTTGCTATAATCACATAGTTGTGTGTTCACCACTTCAATCATTATTAAAGCATTTTCATTATTTCAATAATAATAATAAATGTAAAACAGACAAACCAAACAACAGGAAAATTCCTCACCTTTCAATCACTCTATGCTTCTTGTACATAAGCTGTTCTTTCTGGCTATTCTATCAAAAGTGCATTATCAATGGCTTTTAGTATAATCACAATGTTGTGCATTCATACTCTCAAAAATTTTGGAACAATTTTATTACTCCAAAAAGAAAGACTCCACACTGCTTATCATTCCTTCCTCATACCTACAGAACAACTAATTTCCTTTGATATTTATAAATTGGTTTATATTTACATTTTATATAAGTGGAAACATACAATATGTAGTACTCTATGTCTGGTCTCCTTCACGTAGTATAATATTTTGTTTTGGTTTTTGTACTATTGACTTATATTTGTACAGCTTCAAAGGAAAACATATAGGCAATTCTATCCATATTCGTAATTCATATAATATATTTATATCTCACATAATATATTTAGTTCATAATAGGGCAATCAGACAGTATTTGTCCTTTTTGTCTGGCTTACTTCACTCAACACTATTTCTCCAGGTTCATCCATGTTGTTTTATATTTCACAACTTCATTTCTTCTTACTGCTGCATAATATTCTATTCTGTGTATATGCTACAATTTGTTTATCCATTCATCAGTTCATGAACCACCTGAGTTGTTTCCAACTTTTCACAACTGTGAATAGTTCTGCTATGAATATTGGTGTGCAGATATCTGTTAGTTTCACTGCTCTCAGTTCTTCTAGGTATATATGTAGCAATGCTCTTGCCAAGTTCAATGATAAGTCTGTATCCAACTTTCTTAAGGACTGCCAAATGTTCCTCCACAGTAGCTGTATCATTCTACATCCCTACTAAGAATGAATGAGCATTCCTATCTCTCCACATGTTTTCCAACATTTAGAGTTTTTGGACTTTTTAATGGTGGCCAGTCTAGTAGGTGTGAAATAGTATCTTGTTGTAGTTTTGATTTGTATTTCCCTAATCACTACTGATGTTGAAAGCTTTTTCATGTATTTCTTCACCATTTGTATTTCTTCTTTGGACAGTTGTCTTTTCAAGTCTTCTTTTTGTTGCTCTTCCTTTGTGCATAAGGTTTATGAAACTACCCCCTACCACAAGATCTTGAAGATGTTTTCCTATTTTCTTCTAGGAGTTTTATGGTTGCTGTTTTATATTTAAGTCCTTAATACATTTTTAGTTAATTTTTATGTAAGGTGTGAGATAGGGATCTACTTTCATTCATGTGGATATGGCTGTCCAGTTTTCCCAGCACCATATGTTGAATAGACTGTTCTGGCCCAGCTGGGTGTGCTTAAAAACCTTGTCAAAAATCGGTTAACTGTAGATGTGAGGGTCATTGTCTGAGTTCTTAATTTAGTTCCATTGACCAATCTGTCTTCCTTATGCCAGGATCATGCTGTTTTTTTACCACTGTAGGTAAGTAATACGCTTGAAAGTCAAGAAGTGAGAGTCCTCCAATGTCTGTTTCCTTTTTTAAGATTTTTTTTTTTGCTATTATTGCATACACTTCCAAATAAATTTGATTGTTAGCTTTTTGATATCTCATAAAAAGGCTTTTGGGATTTTTTATTGGGATTGTATTGAATCTATTAATCAGGTTGGGTAAAATTGAAATTGTAACAATATTTAGTCTTCCAATCCATGAATGTGGAGTATCCTTCCATTTATTTAACTCTTCTTTAGTTTCTTTTAGCAATGTCTTGTAGTATTCTGAATACAGGTCTTTTATGTCCTTGGTTAAGTTTACTTCTAATATTTTATTGTTTTAGTCACTTTTATAAATGGAATTTTTTCTGATTTCTTCCTCAGATTGCACATCAATAGTATATAGAAATGTTATTGATTTTTGTTTATTAACCTTGTATCCCGCTACTTTGCTGAACTTGTCTATTAATTCTAGTAGCTTTGTTGTGGATTTTTCAGGATTTTCTAGATAAAGGATCGTGTGATCAGTGAATAGTGAAAGTTTTACTTCTTCCTTTCCTATTTGGGTGTCTTTTATTTATTTATTTTTTCTATTCTAATTGCTCTAGCTAGACCTTCGGGCACAATATTGATAATAACGGTGACAGTGGGTATCCTTGTCTTATTCCTGATCTTACTGGGAAAGCTTTCAATCTTTCATTGTTCAGTACAATACTAGCTGTAGGTTTTTCATATATGGACTTCACCATATTGAGGAAACTTCCTTCTATTCCTATCTTTTGGAGTGTTTTTACTAAGAAAGGGTGCTGTTTTTTGTTTTGTTTTGTTTTTTTGCCAAATGCCTTTTTTTCATCAAACGAGAGGATGATGTGATTTTTCTGCTTCTATTTATCAATGTGGTTTATTATGCTAATTGATTTTCTTGTGTTGACTCAAGCTTGCATACCTGGGATAAAGCTCACTTGATTGTGGTGAGTAATTCTTTCAATTTGATTTTGGATTATGTTTGCAAGTATTTTGTTGAGGATTTTTGCATCTATATTCATTAGAGATATTGGTCTGTAGTTCTCTTTTTTTGTAGTAACTTTATCTGGTTTTGATATTAGGGTTATGTTGGCATCATAGAATGAGTTAGGTAGCATTCTTTCCTGTTCAATTTTTTGGAAGAGCTTGAGCAAGATCGGTATTAGTTCACCTTTGAATGATTGGTAGAATTCACCTGTGAAGCCATCTGGTCCAGGCTTTTCATCTTTGGTAGGTTTTCATAACTGTTTCAATCTCTTCACTTGTGTTTTGTGTAATTTCAATCTTTTAAGCTTTATTGAGACTTGTCTTGTGAACCAACATATGGTCTATCTTGGAGAAGGATCCATGTGCACTTGAAAAGAACATATATGCTGCTGTGTTGGGGTGCACTGCTCTATAGATGTCTGTAAGGTCTAGTTCATTTATCATATTATTCAAGCTGTCTCTTTATTGATAATTTGCCCAGATGATCTATCTAATGATGAGAATTGTGTATTAAGTCTCTCTAACTATTATTGTAGAAAATCTATTTCTCACTTCAGTTTTGCCAGTGTCTGCCTCTTGTAATTTGGGATATCTTGTTCAGGTGCATATATATTTCTGATGGTTTTTTCCTCCTGGTGAATTGCCCCATTTATTAGTATATAATAAGCTTCATTGTCTCTAAAAACAGCTTTGCTTTTAAAGTCTATTTCATCTAATTACAGTTACTCCAGCTTTGTATTGTTGTTGTTACTTGATGTATTGGATATCTTTTACCAGTCTTTCACTTTCAATCTACTTGGAATCTTCATCTATAATTCCAATTAGATTGCTTATATATTCTTATTGTTAGAGAAAAACAGCCCTCACTGGGATGTGGAGACTGATGATTGCAGGCAATATGTTTATTGGGAAGCTCTCCCAACAGAGGGGTCTGAAAAAAATACTTCATTTCTCCCTTCCACTGGCATGGTGGGGTGAGTCAGCACCTAATCTTACTGGACATGCCTTTTTCTGTGATCAATCAATTTTCCCTTGCTGCTCTCAGGATTCTCTTTTTCTTTGGCATTTAACATTCCCGTTTGTATGTGTATCAGAATAAGCCTATTTGGATTTATTCGGATGGGAGTATGTTATGCTTCTTGGACAAAGATATCTATGTCCATCAATAAGGTTTGGAAATTTTCTGCGATTATTTACTCAAATATTCCTTCTGTCCACTTTCCCTTCTTTTTTCCTTCTGGGACACCCATGACATATTTATATTTCCATGTCTTTGCCATCATGTAGTTCCCTGAGATCCTACTTAACTTTTTCCATCTTATTCGGTAACTGTACTTTTGTGTGTTTGCCTTCAGATGCCCTGTCTTCAAGCTCAATGATCACTTTTTCTGTCTCTTGAAAACTTCTGTTATCTGCCTCCAGTGTATTTTTTATTTTATTTATTGTTACTTTCATGCCCATAAGATCTGGTATTTTTCTATGTATGCTTTCAAATTCTTCTTTGTGATTACATCCTTATTCTCCTTATCTATCTCATTGTAATAGGCAGATTTGTTTTAACATCTATGATTAGTTGTCTGACCTCCTTTATTTCATCTGGAGGCTTAGTTTTTCCTTTGACTGGGCCATATCTTCCTGTTTCTTGGTATTGGTTGTAATTTTTTCTTGGTGTTTCAGAATCTGATTTACTAGATGTATTTTTTCCTGGCTTCTTTTCTCTCTCTAACCTAGGGCTTTCTATTTGATTGGCTTTGTGCTATAGCCATACTGATAATTGGTTCAATTTAATTTGGAAATTTATAGTGGCTCATGTTTATCCAATCTGAATTTTTCAAGTCTTTTTCATCTCTTTCTTGACCTTTCTCCCTTCCTAGTGCCAGAATAGGAGCCAAGGATGTGGTTTGTGCTCTAAGTCTTGAAGGCTGAAGCTGCCCCCTTTGCCAAAGGAAATGATGAAGCTTCTCTGACTTTACACCCCTATCAGGGGTAGGGACAGAGCAGCAGCTGAGTGCTGTAATCCAAGCTGTTTCTTGCCAAGAGCATTTGTAGTTGCCCAGAGAGATTGATGAAGTTCCATGCCTCTTCTTCCACTGCTGGGATTGGGAAGGAGACAAAGGTGTGGATAGCAAACTAAGCCATGTCAGCCAAAACTTATTGCATTTGACCAGGGAGACTTCAACACTGACTCTACATTTGACCAGGTAGACTTCAGCACTGACTCCACTCCCTTGCCAGGGACAGGAATGGAACTTCAGGTATGCCCATCATTCTAATTTGTGCAGTCTGAATGTGAGTGTAGTTGCCCTGGGAGGCTGGGGAAGCACCCCCCTTCTGTTCTACGGGGGTGATGGAGCCACAGAGGTGTCCAACAATCTGGTCTGCACAGGACAAAATTATCTGAAATTATCCACAGAGGCTAGTGGAGGATGCCCAGCTTCCTCCTTCCCAGAATTGGGGCTGGAGCCTAGGCTAGGACATAAATATGACCTGGTTGGAAAGAATCTGGTCCCTAACATCAATGTTATTTTCAATCACCCTGCTTCCCATCATACAGAAGGCACAATTTAAATGGAGGTTACTGACCTCTTTCCAAATTGGACAGGTTTAAATTTAGTTGTGCTTAGCAATGGACTTTTTCCAGCTGAATTTACTAATCAGTGGCTAAATGCAGTGCCTGGTCATATCATCCTCCCCAGTTTTTGGGAAATGGAGCTTCCAACTCCAGCCAAGGTATAGCTCATGACATAGCTTGCATTGCATGTGGGTGATGAGCTCTGGTCTCTGTGGCAAGGAGTGCTCTACTTATGAATTTCCACACAGATGGGCAGTCTGCATCTTCACTTCTTCCAAGAATATAGCAAGATGCTTTTCTGTTCTCCTACACCCCCAAACAGGTGATTTAGATATCTCTGAATGATTACCAACTGTACTGTAAGATGAGCTGACTCTTGTGGCTCCTTACTCTGCCACCATCTTGCCATCTGTCCTCATTTTATTGATCTGCTGCCATGTTGGAGTTTATATTTTCAT
>JAQZBX010012947.1:0-40514 GCA_029593785.1 Cabassous unicinctus
CAGACAATGAAAAAACAAAAATGAGCAGTCAATGAGCAGAAACAATGAGCAAAAGCAAATGAGTAAAAAGATGAGGGAGCCATGGGGGTTGGGGGGAGGGAACAATAGAGAGAAACAACAAAACCAAAAGTTGTTTTTTTAAGAAGATCAACAAACCTGGGGAAGATGACAGACTAGAAAGACACAGGACTCTCTTCTCTGCCAGAAAATAGCAGTCTGAAACGGCCTGGAAAGGGATCTTCTAGGGCTTAGGACACCTGGAGAAGGTTAGACACCACCCAGAAGAGAGAGGGACAAAGAAGGGGAATCAGGACAGCAACAAAACTGTGAGTTGAAACCAGTGTCTGCTATTGGTGGCACCCTCCCCCATGCTAAAGACACTTTAGAATTCTCAAGCCTCTGAGCTGGCAACAGACAAAGGGGGCTCCAGGAATCCACCGCCCCAAGAAAGGGGAGAGAGAGGGACACAGGCTAAGGCTGACTCAGCTTCTGACCCACAAATTTGGTCTATTGTGTCCCACCAGCCCTTCCAGGGTGGGTGGGTCCATGCCATTATTTGCCTTTGGAGCTGGCAAGGGGTTAAAGAGATGCAACCCTCCCAAACTCCTTCTCTACTAACTGGGACTGATTGTTGACAATCCAGAGGGGAACAGAATTATTTCCTACCTGGGAAAAGGGAGGGACTGCCAGAGAAGGCTGGAGAACTGTTTCTGAGAAAGTTTGAATTACAAGTCTCTTAGCCTCTGCAAGAACCTCTATCACATTGATCCTGTCAGTATTGCAGCAAACACACTCCGACCAGGCATTGAACTGAGAAGGCTGTCAAAGAGCATCATCTTCTGGCAGACTAAGGAAGTGCACATGAGAAAATTATATGTAAGAGAAGCTTTTTCCCACCTTTAGAGTCTCCCTCCCCAAGGCCCTAGAAAGCGGGTCTTCAACCCATTATGAGTCCAGAGCCCAGTTTTGAGCAACTAACAGGGACAATCCTAATGATCCAGGTTGAACCAAGAATCAAAGAGCAGCAGTAACACACACTCACCCCCAACTAAATCCCTACAAAAAGAAATAAATTGAGCATATGAATAAACTACCATCCTAATCAGATGCCTAGACATCAACAAAAAATTATGAGCCATACTAAGAAAATGAAAAAAATGGCCCAAGAATAGGAATCTATCAAAGCCCCAGAAGAGACACAGAATTTGAGAGAAGTAATTAACAAGATGCACACAAATTTCCAAAATCAAACTAATGAGTTGAAAGACAATATGGCTAAAGAGATAAACAACACCAAGAAGAATCTGAATTCCTGAATAGAATAGTAACAGAACTCATGGGAATGAAAGACTCAATAGATGAGATAAAAAAAACACATTAGAGGAATACAACAGCAGACTTGAAATGACAGAAGAAAGAAAAAGTGATACTGAAGACAGAACAGCTAAAATTGAAGAGAGTAAAGAACAGAGAGAGAAAAGAATTGAAAAAATAGAACAGGGGTTCAGAGAATTGAATTATAACATGAAACACATCAACATATATGTCATGGGAGTTCCAGAAGGAGAAGAAAAGGGGAAAGGGGCAGAAAAAGTATTTGAGGAAGTAATGGCTGAAAATTTCTCAACTCTCATGAAAGAAATGACCTTACATGTCCAAGAAGTGCATTGTACCCCAATCAGAATAAAACCAAATAGACCTAGTCCAAGACACATGCTACTCATAATGTCAAAGATGAAGAGAAAATTATTCAAGCAGCAAGGGAAAAGCAAACCATCACACACAAAGGATGCCCAGTAAGACTTAGAGTGGATGTCTCATCAGAAACTATGGTGGCAAGAAGATACCATACAAGTGGTATGACACATTTAGGATACTGAAAGAGAAAAACTGCCAGCCAAGAATTCTTTATCCAACAAAATTGTCCTTCATATAAGAAGGTGAGTATAAAATATACACAAATAAATAAAATATAGAGAGTTTGTAAAAAAAAATCCACATTTGAAGGAAATATTAAAGGAAGCTTTAGAGCCTGAAAAAAAAAGACAGGAGAGAGAGAGTATAGAAGAAAGAATAGCAGAAAGGATAACCAAAAGAGTAAAAATACAGACAAAAATATAATATGATATATGAAAACCAAAGAAGAAAATGGTGGAAGTAAATAATGCATTTACAGTAGTATCTTTGAATGTGAATGGATTAAACTCCCTAATCAAAAGATATAGTCTGGTGGAATGATTAAGAAATGTTAGCTATCCATATGCTGCTTACAAGAGACTCACTTAGACCCAGGAATACAAACCAGCAGCTGAAAGTGAAAGGTTAGCAAACGATACTGCATGCAAATAGTAACTAAATAGAGCAGGGGTAGCTATACTAATATCGGACAAAACAGACTTTAAATACAAAAAAGTTGTAAGAGATACAGAAGGCCATTATATATTAATAAAAGGGACAATCCACCAGGAAGATACAACAGTCATAATTACCTATGCACCTAGCCAGGGTGCCCCAAAATACATGAGACAATCTCTGGCAAAACTGAAGGGAGAAATAGACATCTCTACAATATTTGTTGGAAAGTTCGACACACCACTCACATCATTACATAGAAAAACTAGACAGAAGATCAACAAGGAAACAGAGAACTTAAACACAATATGATAAACGAGTCATACCTAACAAACATATACAGAATGTTGCAACAAACTCAGTGAGATATATATTCTTCTCAAGTGCTCACGGATTTTTCTTCAGGAGAGACCACATGTTAGGTCACAATGCAGCTCTCAATAAATATAAAGATTGAAATTATACAAAGCATCTTCTCAGATCATAATGGAATGAAACTGGAAATCAATAATAGACAAGAAAAAGGTAAATTTGCAAATGTGTGGAGGCTAAACAACACACTCCTAAATAATCAGTGGGTCAAAGAAGAAATTGCAAGTGAAATCAGTAAATATATTGAGACAAATGAAAATGAGAACACAACATATCAAAACCCAGCATCCTTTCTTGGTAAAAACTCTTCAAAAGATAAGAATAGAAGGAAAATTCCTCAATATGATAAAAGACATATATGAAAAACCCACAGCCAACATTGTACTCAATGGGGAAAGGTTGAAAGCTTTCCATCTAAGACTGGGAACAAGACAAGGATTCCCACTGTCACCATTGTTATTCAACATTGTACTAGAAGTTCTATCTAGAGCAATTAGACAAGAAAAAATAATTAAAGGCATCAAATAGGAAAAAAGGAAGCAAAACTCTCACTATTTGTGGATGACATGATCCTATATTTAGAAATTTCTGAAATGTCTACCACAAAGCTACTTGAGCTAATAAATGAGTTCATCAAAGTGGCAGGATACAAGATCAACACGCAAAAATAAGTAATGTTTTTGTACACTCTTATTAAACCATCTGAGGGGGAAATCAGGAAAAATATTCCATTTACAATAGCAACAAAAAGACTCAAATACCTAGGAATCAATTTAACCAAAGAAATACAGGGCTTATATGCAGAAAACTACAAAACAATGCTAAAAGAAATCAATGAATACCTAAACAAATGGAAAGACATTCCGTGTTCATGGATTGGAAGACTAAATATCATGAAGATGTCACTCCTACCCAAACTGATTTATAGATTCAATGCAATACAATAAAAATTCCAACAGCCTACTTTACAGAAATAGAAAAGGCAATTACCAAATTCATTTGGAAGGGAAATGCACCCAAATAGCCAAAAGCATTCTAAAAAGAAGAGTGACCTGGGAGGAATTTATCTGCCTGACCTTGAAACATATTACAAAGCTAAGTGGTCAAAAAACAGTATGATTCTGGGATAAAGATAGACACATAGATTAGTAGAATAGAATTGAGAGTCCAGAAATAAACCCTCACTTTTAATGTCAACTGGTTTTCGACAAACCTAACAAGTCCATGTTAATAGGACAAAACAGTCTCTTCAACAAATGCTGCTGGGAGAACTAGATATCTATAACCAAAAGAATGAAAGAGGACCCCTGTCTTGTTCCCTATACAGGAATCAACTCAAAATGGATCAAAGACCTAAATATAAAAGCCAGGATCATAAAACTACTAGAAGAAAATGTCAGGAAACATCTTAAAGACTTGTGGTAGGTGGTGGTTTCTTGGACCTCACACCCAAATCACACTCAATGAAAGAAAACATAGATAAATGGGACCCCCTAAAAATTAAACACTTTTGCACTTCACAGGACTTTGTCAAAAAGGTGAAAGGGCAGCCTACTTGATGGGAGAAAATATTTGGAAATCACATGTCCCAAAAGGATTTAATAACCCTGATATATAAAGAGATATTACAACTCAACAATAAAAGACAAATGACCGAATTAAAAAATGGGCAAAAGATGTGAATAGACATTTGCCCAAAGAAGAAATATAAATGGCAAAAAAGCACATGAAAACATGTTCATCATCACTTCTGATTAGAGAAATGCAAAACAAAACTACAATGGGATATCGTTTCACACCTATTAGACTTGCCACTATTAAAAAGTCAGAAAACTGTAAATGTTGGAGAGGATATGGAGAGACAGGAACACTTATTCACTGTTGGTGGGAATGCAGAATGGTACCCCTCTGTGAAGGACTGTTTGGCAGTTCCTAAAGAAGCTGAATATAGATTTGTGACATGACTCTTCAATATCACTACTGGGTATATACCCAGAACAACTGAGATCAGTGTCATGAATAGACATCTGCACACCTATATACATAATGGTGTTATTCATGATTGCCGAAATGTGGAAACAACCCATGTCCATCAACCAATGAATGGATAAACAAACTGTTGTGTATTTACACGATGGAATATTATGTAGCGGTAAGATGAAATGAAGTTGTGAAGCATAAGATAACATGGATGAACCTGGAGGACGTTATGTTTAGTGAAGCAAGCCAGACACAAAAGGACAAATACTCTATGATTGTTTTACCATGAATTAAATCTATTGTGTAACATATTATATGATTCCATTTATATAAAATGTAAATATAAATCAATTTATAAAGATGAAATTTGATTAGTGGTTATGTAGGGCTAGGGAAAGAATGCTAAGGGGTGTGGAGTTTTTCTTTTTGGAATAATGAAATAATTTTAAAATTTTTTGTGATGATGAATGCACAACATTGTGATTATACTGAAAGCCCTTGATTATTCACTTTAGATAGATCATAGGGTATGTGAATATATCTCAGTAAAACTGCTTAATAAATAAATAAATAATTGTGCAAGAATAGCCAGAAATAGGAGCTATGTACAGCAGGGGAAACATAGAGAGTTTGAGAGGTGAAGAATTTTCTAGTATGTTTTTTTATTCATTATTATTATTATTATTATGGAAATAATGAAAATGCTCTAATGATTGAAGTGATGAATGCACACCTATGTGATTTTACCAAATACCACTTTGGATGAATTGTATGCTTCATTAATATGTATCAATAAAATTGATTTGAAAAACAAAACGATAAACCCTTAGCTAGACTGACAAAGACAAAATGAGAGAAGACACAAATAAATAAAATCAGAAATAAGAGAGGGAACATTACCACTGACTGCAGAAATAAGAGAGATCATAAGAGGATATTATGAAAAACTGTATGCCAAAAATCTAGACAATATAGATGAGATGGACAAATCCTAGAAACACATTGGCAAACTATGCTGACCCTAAAGAAATAGAAGACCTCAGCAAACCAATCACAAGTGAAAAGATTGAAATAGGTATCAAAAACCTCCCAAAGATGAAATGTCCAGGACCAGATAGCTTCACAGGTGAATACTACCAATCATTTAAAGACAATCTAATACCAATCTTTCTCAAGTTCTCCAAAACATTGAACAGGAAAGAACACTACCAAACTCATTCTATGAAACCAACATCACCCTAACACCAAACCAGATAAAGATACTATGAAAAAAGAAAATTACAGACCAACATCCATAATGAATAGAGAGGCAAAAATCCTCAACAAAAAGACTTGCAAACTGAAGCCAAAAGAACATTAAAAGGATTTGTGATGGTTAGGCTAATGTGTCAACTCGGCCAGGTAATTGTGTACAGGTGTTAAGTCCAGCAAGTACTGGGCTAATTGTAATACAAGAGCATTTATGGACTTCGATCACCAGTGAGTTTACTGCATGGATGGCTGATTACATCTGCATCAATCAGGGAGATTGCATCAGCAATGGGTGATGCTTTTATCCAATCAGCTGAATGCCTTAAAAGGAAAAGTGATTTCAACAGTCAGAGAGAATTTCCCAGCTCATCTTTGGACAGCCAACTTCTCCCAGAAACTCATCAAGGACCTTTCATCGGAGCTCCTGGTTTGCAGCCTGCCTGTAGAACCTGGACTTGTGCATACCCACGGTCGTGTGAGAGACTCTTATAAAATCTCATATTATTGACAGATATCTCCTGTTGATTCTGTTTTCCAAAAGAACCCTGACTAATACAGGATTATACACCATGATCAAGTGGATTTTATCCCAGGTATGCAAGGGTGGTTTAACACAAGAAAAATCAATTAGTGTAATAAACTACATTGATAAATTGAAGAAAAAAAATCACATGATATTCTCAATTGATGCATAAAAGGCATTTGACAATATACAGCACCCTTTCTTGATAAAAACACTCCAAAAGATAGGAATAGAAGAAAACTCTCTCAATAAGGGTAAAGTGCATAGATGAAAAACCTACAGCTAGCATTGTACTCAATGGTGAAAGACTGAGAGCTTTCTCACTGAGATCAGGATGGTCACTGTCACCTCTGTTGTTAATATAGTGCTAGAGGTTCTAGCTAGATCAATTAGTCTAGACAAAGAAATAAAATGCACCCAAATAGGAAAGGAAGAAATAAAACATTCACTGTTTGCTAATGATATGATCCTATATCTAGAATCTCCTGAAAAATCCACAACAAAGCTACTAGAACTAATAGACAAGTTCAGCAATATTAATATTAATACAAGATTAATATTTAAAAATTAATAGCATTTCTAAACATTACTGATGTGCAATCTGAAGAGGAAATCAGAAAAAAATTATACTTACAATAGTGACAAAAAGAGTCAAATATTTAGGAATATACTTAACCAAGGACATAAAGGACCTGTATTCAGAAAGCTACCAAACATTGCTAAAAGAAACTGAAGAAGACTTAAATAAATGGAAGGCCATTCCATGTTCATGGATTGGAAGACTAAATATCATTAAGATGTCAATTCTACCCAAACAGATTCAACGCAATCCCAATAAAAATTTCAACAGCCTTTTTTTTTGCAGAAGTGGAAAAGCCAATTATCAAATTTATTTGGAAGGGTAAGGGGCCCCAAATAGCCAAAAATGTCTTTTAAAAGTAACAAGTTGGAGGACTCTCACTTCCTGACTTTAAAGCATATTATGTAGTTACAGCAGTAAAAGCAGCATGGTACTGGCATAAAGACAGACACATTGACCAATGGAACCAAATAAATAACTCAGAAATAGACAGTCACTTCTACAATCAAGTGATTATTGACAAGGCTGTCAAGTCCTCCCAGTTGGGCTAGAACAGTTTATTCAACAAATGGTCTTGGGAGAAATGGATAGCTATATCCAAAAGAAAGAGGACTCTTATTTCACACTTTATACAAAATTAACTCAAAATGGATCAAGGACCTAAATATAAAAGTGACAACAATAAAACTCCTAGAAGAAAATGTAGGAAAACATCTTTAAGATCTTGTGGTGGGCTGCAGTTTCTTAAACCTTACATTCAAAGCACAAGCAACAAAATAAAAAATAGATAAATAGGACTTTCTCAGAGTTCAACACTTTTGCACCTCAAAGGACTTTGTCAAAAGGGTGAAAAGGCAGCCAACTCAATGGGAGAAAATATTTGGCAATCACATATCCAATAAGGGTTTAATATCAATAATATATTAAGAGATCTATAAGTCAATGACAAAAAGAGAAGCAACCTGATTAAAAACTGGACAAAAAACTTGAAAAGACAATTGTCCAAAGAAGAAATACAAAGGCAAAAAAATAATAATAAATGAAAGAATGTTCAACATCATTTTTGATTAGGGAAATGCAAATAGAAAATTACAATGAGATATCATTTCACACTTATTAGACTGGCCACTATTAAAAAGTTGGAAAACTTAAATTTTGGAGAGGATGTGGAGAGATAGGAACACTTATTCACTGCTGATGGGAATGTAGAATGGTACAGCCACTGTGGAGGATTGTTTGGCAGTTCCTCAGGAAGTTGAATATAGGCTTGCCATGTGATCCAACAATACCCTCACTAGGTATATACCCAGAAAAATTGAGAACAGTGACATGAACAGACATCTGCACACCAATGTACATAGTGGTGTTATTCATGATTGCCAAAATTTGGAAACATACCAGGTGTCCATCAACTGAAGAATGGATAAACAAATTGTGGAGTATACACACAATGGATTATTATGCATCAGTAAAAAGAAATGAAGTCATAAAGCATATGACAACATGGATGAACCTGGAGGACATTATGTTGATTTAAGAAAGCCAGACACAAAAGGACAAATACTGTATGATTGTGCTACTATGAACTTAATGTTTTGTTGTAAACTCATGGAGTTAATAATAGAATATAGGACAACAAAAAATAGAATGAGGGTAGAGAATGTAAAGCTGAGGGTTAATCAGTGAAGAATTGGTTAAAAGGTTGTTTGTTAATCTTTGGAAATGAACAGAAATGGTGAAAACACCTCACTGTATTTGTAACTAGCAGAGTTATTACATGGGTATGACAGTGGTTGAAAGGGAAAGTCTAAGGCCATGTATATTACTAGAAGGAAAGCTAAAAAATGTAACATGGGATTGTATAACATAGTTAAACTTCATGTAAAATATGAATATAGGTGATATTTTACATATAAGACTGTTTTTACAAAATATAAATACAAGTAAATAGAGAGATGGACAGAATAGCACCTACATATGGCAGAGGAAGCATAGAGAGATTGAGAGGTGATCAGTATTTATTATTTTTATTATTGTAATAATGAAAATATAAATGATTGAAGTGATGAATGCAGAACTATGTTATTATATTGAATACCATTTATTGCACACATTGGTTGGAGTTATGCTTTATTAATATGTATAAATATAATTTATTTGCAAAAAAAAAAAAAAAAAGAACCAACAGGGATTACTGTAGGACAGAATGTGGTTTTTACATAGTAAATTCAAGGATTTTGGCCTGAGCTACTGAAAGGGTAGTGGTGCTACCTACTAAGATGGGGCTTATTTGGCAAGGGATGAATTTGCCTGGGGGTTTCTAAGAAGTGAAAGGTGAATAAGCTTTCCATTTTCACCACGCAAATTTTGATATTCTACATCTAAGAAGAAATTTCTAGAAGGTTGCTGTGTATGTAAACCAGACAAGATTTAAAGATGTGGGAGTCATCACATTTTGTATTGGGTTTTAAATCCTTTGATGACAGTAGGTAGAGAACGAAGGCTGGAATTTTGTTCATTTAGAACCCTGGAAGAAAGAAGGCTAATTAAGGAGTCTGAGAAAGTGTGTCTCATAAGGTAGGGGAAAAGCCAGGTAAACCTTGTTTTACTGAAACTTAGAACAGTGGTTCTCAAACTTGAGGGTGCTTCAGAATCTCCTGGAAGACTTGTTAAGAGTCAGATTGCTGGGCCCCATTACCTGGACATTAGATTCAGTAGCTGGAGATAGGACCCAAGAATTTGTTAATTTAATTATTTCCTAGGTGATCCTTATTGATGTTGATGCTTATTGATATTGATGCTTCTTATCTGGGAAACAACACTGTGAATGCCACTAGTCTAGAGAATAAGGTGTTTCATGTAGGAAAGAGAGGTCAGTTAATTAAGGAATTACATAGGATGAGGAAATAAAATTTGCATTTTGCTTTAGCAGGATCATTTATGGCTTTTGTAATAGTCTCTTCAGTGGATGGGGTAATAGACTGGGCACAGCAAGTATAAACAACATTTTTAAAAATATTAAAGTATGTTTCTATATTAAGGCATGAATTAATATAAAATGAGAAACTAAGAGTGCAGAAGAGTAAGGGGATGATTGCTAATCAAAGTTTGCAGAGGTGAGAAAAGATGGATTCTAGACCACAACTGCAAGTTTACCCTTAGACCAAAAAAAGGGAGATTTGTATCATGTTGGATTTAGAGGAAGTAAAATGAAGTTGGTCTCATCTGATTGTATCTGTTTTCTCTATTTCATATAAGATGAGGCTATCAACTACTTAGTAAAGGACAAAAGACATATGTCCTATTTACAATCAGTTCACACTCTCAGAAATGAATTAAGAATAAGAAAATATGCCCCTCTCTTTCCTAACTCAATTTGCCATACGTAAGGAGGCAATATTGAATATTAAAGATTTCAGGCTCTTCCGTCAGATTTTCTGGATTCACATCCTGAATCTTCCACTTATTAGTTGTGTGACATTGGACAAATTAGTTAAATATTCTATATCGGTTTCCTAATCTGGAAAAGGAGATGATAAATTCTACCTTTTAGTGTTATTAAGGTTATATGAGACAAATGCTAAGTGCTTAGCTTGTAGCAAGCAATTAATAAATGCTATCTATCTGTTTTTCTAGCATTGTATAGAAATGCAAGGCATGTATTCCACTTTAAAGTGTGGTAACCCAAAGTTACTAGCTATGTTATCCAAGTTCATTTCCAAAACTGCTTCTCAGCCTTAGAGACCATGGTCTTCAAATGATGTCTGTTCATCTTTTAGCAATACTTCAGTCTATGTATCTCTTTATCTTTCACCAGTATTTTAACGTGCAGAAAAAATGCAAATTTAATGTACTCTATACCCAATACTAAAGGAAAACAGAACATTAAGATAGCAATAATAGTGGTATTTATATATTTTAGAAATTAAAAGGAATATTCTAACAATAAGGGCAAAAATATGTCTTTAATCTGATTGAGACTATATGGGCCTTGTGTCTATATGTTACAGTAGGATCTTAGGTGTTTTTATAACTTTCCTCTATGCTACTCAATCGACCTTACTCTTGACTTCATCTAGAATCTTATTTGGCTTGTGTTCTTTAAAAACTGGGGAAAAGATCAACGCCTTAATTCTTGATGGGAGTAAAATTTTGGTGGTCCAAGTTGTATGTTTTGGCAATTTGTTTCAACATAGTAGCAAGGGGCATTCCATGGAACCTTCTGAATTCCACCCATTTTCTTCTTGGCCCTCATATGAATCAATCTATCTCCCTGATGAGTAAGATTTTCATCAACCTAGTAAATTCCATGACAGCACATTACCCTAGAGCAAAGAGAAGCCCAAAATATATGTAGATGGCTATCTTACTTTCTACATTACTGGTTTTTGTGTGTTGATCTTGTTCCATGCCACTTTGCTGAATTTATTTATCAGCTCTAGGAGTTTTGTGGATTTTTCAGGATTTTCAGCTTATAGGATCATATCATCTGAAATTTTTACTTTTTCCTTTCCAATTTGGATTCATTTTATTTCTTTCTCTTGCCTAATTGCTCTAGCAAGAACTTCCAATTCAGTGTTGAAGAACAGTGGTGACAGGGGACATCCTTGTCTTCTTTCTGATCTGAGAGGGAAAACTGCCAATGTTTCACCATTGAATATGATGTTAGCTGTGAGTTTTTCATAGATGCCCTTTATTATGTTGAGGGAATTTCCTTCTATTCCTGGTTTTCTAAGTGTTTTTATCAAGAAGAGGGCTGGACTTTTTCAAATGCCTTTTCTGCATCAATTGAGATGATCATATGTTTTTTCTTTTGATCTATTAATGTGGTATGTTACATTTATTGATGCTCTTATGTTGAACTGCCTTTACATACCTGGGATGAATCACACATGTTCATGATGTATAATTCTTTTGATGTGCTTTTGGATTTGGTTTGCTAGTATTTTGTTGAGGATTTTTGCATCTATATTCATAAGAGATATGGCCTTTAGTTTTCTTATCTTGTGGTATCTTTATCTGGCTTTGGTATTACAATGATGTTGACCACATAGAATAAGTTAGGGGGTGTTCCTTCCTCTTCATTTATTTGGCAGACTTTGAACAGGTTAGGTGTTAATTATTCTTGGAATGTTTGGTAAAATTTCCCTGTGAAGCCACTTGGTACAAGTTTTTCTTTGTTGGGAGGTTTTTGTTTACTGATTCAATCTCTGTACTTTGTGTGTTTCTAGAAATTTGTCCATTTCATTTAAATTTTCCAATTTGTTGGCATACAGTTCATAGTATTCTCTGATAGTAATTTTATTCCTGTGGGGTCATTATTAATGCCTCCCTTTTAATTTCTGATTTAGTTATTATTATTTGTGTCCTCTTTTTTCTTTGTCAGTCTACCTAAAGTTTTGTCTATTTTATTGATCTTTTCAAAGAACCAACTTTTGATTTTGTTGATTCTATCTTTTATTTTAAATTCTCTATCTCATTTATCTCCTCTCGAGTCTTTGCTATTTCCTTCCTTTTGCTTGCTTTGGGTTTAATTTGTTCTTTTCTGAGATCCTCTAGTTTTGAGGTATGGTCACTGATTTGAGATCTTTCTTCTTTTTCAATGTAAGCATTTAGAACTATAACTTCCCTCCAAGCCCGCCTTTGCCAATTCCCATAAGTTTAGGCTGGAAAATTGTCATTTAACCCAGGATAATGATGGCAAGAAGCTCAAATTCTTGATTTCACAAAACATGCACAGCCCTGCTCCTATGGTTTCTTTCTTTTTGTGCCATTGGGAAGAACCAGGTTTGATAATGAAAAACTAGTTGGACACATTGAATAGTTTAATCAAATGTTTATTAAAAATCTTTTCTGCACTGAAGGTCCTCTGGTAAGCATTAAATATGATAGAAATATGTTCAGGTTTTGGATAATTTTTAGAGGAATATTCACATAGTTCTTCTTAAATCTTCTTTATTATCTAATCTTTTAGTCTTGCTACTTCCAAACATTTGATCTTCTAACCAAGCCATTATCTATTACCAGAGCCCAGTTCCTGGACATTCATTTGTACAGTCACATGAAGCCTAAGCAGAGAAGGCATCTATGCTTTTTTAATATTTTGCTTTCACTCTCTTAAATTTATTTGAACTTGAGTTTTGTAAGCAAAGTCTGATGGCACAATAGGGCATGCATGCAGGCAGAGGAAATACATGGAGCAGCAGGCCCATAGATGTGGCAATGTGAGCGCATACATAGCATCTGGCCTTAAAGGCCATGCTTCAGCGCAGCCTAGGACATGCTTCAGCGCAGTCTAGGACACCACTGGGCCCAAGTGGGTGGCCAAACCAGGATCTGGACCCTGATTGGAGACAGCAATGGCTATAGCAGAAGCAAAAGGGACATTGGCAGTAACTATGGGAGAAAAGCTGTACTCTATAGCAGAGCAGCTCAAGGACTGGCAGTCGGAGGTTGGCTTACTCTTCTTTCCTTGGAACCATTCTTGAGGTATCTGCAGAAATATTACCTCTCTAGCCTGAGTGCCAGAACAGGAATTACTTGCAATCAGGCTGCAAATTCTGTCAGTAACTTATTAAAATATAAAAGTTTACACATGGACATTGTAGTAAGACAAATAAAGATATTATTAGAATGCTTCAAAGAGTTTAGAATCTCTGGCTTTTTAAACGGATGCAATATTGCAATGGCAATATCCAAAGATTTAAAAATAGAAATTAAATTTTAATATCATCATGTTCAATGGAAAAGAACATATCATTTTCATATGGAAATTTGAATGACTCTATTTTTAAGAAGAAAGACAATTTTAAATGAAATATTTCCCTACAAGCATGCAATGATAGAATATATAAATGGGCATTTTGGATAATATAAAAATCATTATGTTGCTGGATTTTTCTTGTAAAACCTCCACAAGTTATAGGAAGTGTCAGAGGAAACATTAAAATGCCATATATGTAGTCATATATCTAAAATTAAATCCATACTGACACAAAACTACTGATTTGTATCGACTTAAATCTTTTTAGAAAAAATGTTCCATGAGAAACATCAGAGCTAGATGAAACAAATTATATATTTTGAAATGATTTATCAGAAATTTATCCTAATGTTATCACTATCTATACAATATTTTTATCAGCTCCAGTAATAGGTACATCAGCAGAATGAACCTATTACTTTCCAAAATTAAAAGTTATAAAAAATTATTTGCAATGTTATACTTGCCAAATGATACTTATTTTGCTTTCAGTTATATTGCATATAAAGTTGTTATAAATCATGATAACCTAATAAATGATTTGCAGAAAAGCAAGATAGAAAAATCTTGAAATCAATAAAAAAATCACAGCAGTAAAGCGTTGTTATTTATCATATTATATAAAATGATCACACCAAAATTTGTTTGGGAATTTATAAATTTACATTTTCACTCATGTTTCACTATTACTCCTATTATATTTTATCACTAATAAATTATTTAAATGAAAAAGCTTTATATGTTAGAATCTTTAACAACATCGTACTAAACAAGGGGTAAAGCATTTTCATTTTGCACTGTGCACCACAAATTATGTACTTGGCTTTGCCTACCACCTAGAAATTGTTGTAAATCTTAATTCTGCTATTCCCTCATGTAGTTCAGAGTAAATGTTGAGAAATATTGTTTAAAGTTCTTCTGAGAAGATTTATCATCACCCCAGAGAGGGAAGTAGGTCCAACATATATATGAGATGTCAGTCAATGCCCAGATACAGATACTTCTAAAGAAAATTGCCAGTTTGGGGTCTAGATGCCATGTTGCATGCCATCTAGTACCACATTCTACCTCAACTAATTAATGGTAGGTGTTTTAAAAATGATCAGGCAGCCAATACTTAAGATATCCAGTGACTGTGCCATGGCATGTTAATGTGAGCTGGCCAGTCACTTACCCTTCCTTGGAAATTTCAATGGTCCTATATCAAGAGCCAGTTAACAGAGGGAGCAGAAGCTGAAAAGATAGAGATAGAGTAAATCATCCAGTTATGAGTGAGCATGAATTATGAGTAAGCATAGATAAACAGTGCCAGAGAGAGAAGTATTTTCTGAGAGAATAAGATAGGCTTTCAAGAAAGTATATGGTAAAGTTACTTGATTTGTCCTGAATTCCTCAGATTTACAGTTTTAGTTCCTAAATGAAATAAACTTTTTGCTTTTCCTGCTCTTGTGAGATATCTGTTTTTGTTCCCCCTGCCCCCCCCCATCCACATTAAAATAAACTTCTCTCTTCTTGAGTAAGCTTGAGTGGATCTTTATTTTTATAACCAAAAAGCTAAACTAGAAGAGAGATAAATTGTATCATGCTATCTTGTACACCCTAGGGCAATTTATATATCAATTGCTATACCAATAATTGGTGATGGGTGTGCCATTGCTCACTTCAGTTTATGGGATGATCAACAGTGGCTTGGAGTGAATTAAGCCCATGTTTCTATTGCCTAGTAGCATCTTCATCTAGCGGAGTATGTCATACCTATATATGATTTTCTATATTTGCCATGAACGTAAGGATAGGAATCATACACCAGAAGCCATGACTTAACCTCCAGCACTTTATGCTAAATTATAATAATAATGATGACCTGCATAAATTCTGACATTTAATTTTGAATTCATTACTTACAAGTTGTGTGAGCTTGAACAACTGACAATTTTTCTGGACCAAAGTTTGCTTTGTTTATTAATAAAAAGAGTATTTTACATGTCTTTTGAGTTCCCTTCTATCTAAAATTTTATATAAAAAATGTGATTCTTGAAAAATATTTAATCTCAATAATGGTTGATTACTCAAACCTGAATGTCAAACCCAAAATTTTGAAGATTATAGTATTAAAGCAAAATTAATAATGATTTGCTCACTTAATGGAGGGTCTCATGATTTATGCATTCCAAGATGGCATCATAAAATTGGTATAGTTTAGTCTCCTTTAATTAAGTGGCCTGTTTTTATAGAGGAACGTATATCATGGCTGAATAAAAGCACTAGCAAATACAAGAGTAGATCATTGACAAATTTGACTTACTTCTTCAACTCCCCACCTAGCTATGCTTAACTTAAAATATATTTCAGAGAATGGGTGTAGCTCTAGAGTTGAGCACTTGCTTCCCAAGTTCAATTCCTGGTACCTCCTTAAAAAAGAAAAAAATATATAAAATAAAAATATATATATATATATATAAATAGAGAGCACAGTATCAAACATCAAATTAGATTTTTTCACTTGAATTCAGACAGTCTGCCTGAAATCTAGTATACTACAATAAAAAAAATCACATTCAAGGATCTTCTTGATTTATCTTTACAGCAACATAAAAAATTTATTTGTTGTACCAAAGATGGAGCAGCAAAGAAGTAGGATTCTTCTTATTCTCAAGTGTCACAATTCATTTATACAGTGCCTGATTGGCAGATATGATACAGTGTTATCTGTTCTTAAGCAAATGAGCTCACAATTCTGTGGTAAAGAGTTTCAAATAGTGCATTGTGTTTGCTTAATTAGTAAGGTGGAAATGAATAGCCTTGAGTAATTGATTGCAGTGCACACAATATCTGTTTCCAGGATTTTTTTTTTTTTTTTTTTTTTCAATTTCTAAGTCTATTTAGTCTAGGCCTACTCATCCTTTGTTTCAAGCCACTCTGGTGATTCCTGAACTGAGGCTGGCTGTTCTTTCAAAAGCAGCTTTATAGAAAAGGAATGAGAGAAATAATACCCCAGCAGCCATCTGAAACTTCTGTGTGTAAAACTTCAGTGTGGAATGCTTGACACACTGCACAGCCTTTGAACAAATAGATGAATTTCAGATCAATCCTCCAATCTTTAATTTGACTTTATAATATGGAGGAAACCATATGGATAAAATTAGGAAATTTAGAATATTAGATCAAGAAACTACTCTGGAATGGAAAGCATACTATGCTGTAGTCATCTTTTGGATATGATGTTGGCCAGAAGCCTTACTGAAATTAAAGAAAGGCTGACTTTTAACCATTTCTCCATTTATTTAATGCTATGCTATAGTAAAACAAGAAGAAAAAAGCTAACTCCAAATTCTGTCAATGGATAATTTACTGAAATATCTAAAGGAAACTAGTCAAAAATTATTTTTTCACAAATTAAAATGACATCATGTAAAATGAATCACCTAAATAGCTTTTTTTTTTTTAATAATGGAAGAAAAAGTCTTTAGTTTAGAATCACATTATTCCAAATTATTTTTAGTCAGACTATATTTAAAACTTGCAGTGTCATTATCAGTTTGTCATTGATGTTGTCATTTTCCTAAATATATTTCAATTAATAAGTATTATACATAAATGTATTAACTGCATTTGCTCATTTCACATAGTCATGGGGAATAATTATTGAAATTTATAATGCTTTTATAAAAGTCATATACAAATAAAATAAAATATGTTCATAATCATTGTTGAATATTTCAATTAAAATAGCTAGAAAAATTATCAAAATGTTATTATCATCTTCACATCCTTTTATCCTAGGTTGAAATTTAGGTCATTTAAAAATCTTATACCTGCATGTTCAATTGATCTTTGTACTTTATATCCCATTGGTTATCTGGATCTAAATGTATGGAAAGAAAAAAAAATTGGTTTCAGTGTTGGTGAGGGTATAGGTGTTGGGTTGTTAAAGACTGGGTTTACCTATAAATCTAATTCATGAAAGGAGAATGGACTAACGATTACAAGTTTAATTAAAAGTTAATTTTAAATAATTATTACAAACAGGTGTTGGTGTTGAGATAATGTATGGGAGCCCTGTATGATGACATGCATGCTTGTTTTGTAGGTTCACTATGTACTTACTATTTATGAATATTCATGTATGACTGATAAAACTTCAATAAAAAAGTCAAAAAAATTAATTTTAAAGAAAAGAATAGACTTAAACTCTGAACTTTTGCTGAGGTCACTATTACATCTCGTCTGGACTATAACAATAGATTTATTCTGGGTTTCCTATGTTTAAAATCCCAAATACATGTTAATTTCTCCCCTTGTAGAAATCCTATTAATCTTCCAAGAACAAATCACCTCCACAACCCTGCCAGGTAAAATGAGCTATTCTCTCTTGTGTGAATATATGACACTGTTTCTATCTGCATCATAGCCCATTTAATAATTTGATCTTCAATAGAGACATTTTATTGGGTCACTTACTAGAGCATGAGCTTTGTGATGTGAGATACTTTCTTTGTAAACCCCACATTTATCACATTTGTGTCTCTTCCTTGCTCACCGTGCCAGTCTGTGGCATCAGTTCACGGTCTTGCTTGTCTTTCTTAGGAGACACCAGGACATGAACCCAGGACCTCCTATGTGGTAGGTAGATGCTCAACTGCTTGAACCACATCCTCTTCCCTTGTTTTCTTCATTTTTGCTTGGAGATGTGGCTCTGTGCTTGACCCTGGTGATGTTCTGAATTAGAAACTTCAAATGAAGAAGGATGTGTAGAAAAAGATCTGAGAAAGATGACAAGGATGGTAAATTGTCTGAAAACTTTGTCAAATGAAGAATAGTTGTTGAAGAAGCCAGAGAAAAAATAAAATACTTAGAAGTGATAGTAATAGTGTTCAAAATTTTTAAGAATTGGCATGCTAAGAAAATTTTGTCTTCTCAGAGATAAAGACAAAAACTAATGGTTGAAAGACATAAAAAGATAATTCATTTTTTAATTTTAAATAATTTATTTCAGTACTATATGAAAAAGGCAGTATAACAAATATTTCACAAAGTTAAGATACTCTTGTATATTTTTTTATTTTTTATTTTTTATTTATTTATTTTTTTAAAAGATTCTTAGATTACATAAATGTCACACAAAAAATATAGAGATTCCAATAGGCCCCACTCCCCACACCTTCCACACCCACCCATATAAACAACATCCTTGGAGCCTCAGAGGAGTTACAGCACCTACTCTCCAGTTCATTGGACTCACCCAGGACAACTAACAAAATAATTCATTTTAATGTAAAGTTGATTTATTTATCTTTAAAGATCTTTCTTTACATTTTCAAGAATTAGTTTATTCATAAATGTCTTCAATTCTTTTTATTCCTGTAAAAGACCAATGAAGAATATTATAGCCTCAATTAATATGCCAGAAGAAGTTGGAGTATGATGTAAATCATTTTGAGAAGCAATCATACCTACTGCTCACTCAGCATCTACAGACATGCTTTTGCAGCTACCATCCCTAGCTCCTAGCATGGTGTATTGGGCTCGAAAAACACAGTAGTGTCTTTGGTGTGCCATGGAAACAAAGTTCTATTCAGGCTCTTATATAAGCTGGGGTCCATGTATGCTTCTCTATGTTCTTCCTTTCTAGAGCTTTTTCTTTATTCCACTTTCTTGAGGGAGCTTATCTCCATACTGAGGCATTCTCTTTCATTTCTCTGTCTTGGGCTTTCAGATCCCCAAATGACAGAGCATCTGGTTCTAAAGCACAGTTGTGTTCAAATGGTTCTGAAAATCCATGAATTTTTGAATGAAATCTTTTTTATTTCAGAGGCTCCTTAAATGATCTCTTCCCTAATGATGTTCTATAATCCCTCCTGGAAGTACAGCATGGATATCTTCTTGAGAAGAGTCCTCATGAGAATGCCTTCTAGGATGGCAGTCAGATAATGTAATTCTGGGAAGCACAGGATGCTTATAACTTTAATTAAAACATTCTCAGCAGAGTTTTGATGCTCAACTATTAGGAATTTGTAATTCCTATATTAGCAGGAGGTAGAAATATGCCATTTGTACTTCTGTAGAAGACTTCCTGTGCCCACTTCAAATTGTTTGTCTAGTGACAAGTTCTAAGAGTCTTCATTCAGTTTCATGCAGGCAGGTGCAAATGGAAATGCCTCACTCCAAACTTCAACCTCAGTCCCCTCACTTCTTGCTCTTTTCTGACATTTTAACATGGGGGAGTCAAGGAAATATACTTGGAACTTTTCCAAGCACATATGCAGGGGTTTCAGATTTTCATTCCGTGGGGCTGAATTTTTAATATGGCACTAATCCTTCAAGAGACCAGTGACAGTTTGATGACCTCAAACCTCTTCCATTTTGGAAGGGACCAAAAGTACTTCCTTACCATAACAGACACTCTATATGGGTTTGCTTTCCTTGTCTACAATGCCTCCACAAGCATTACTATCTGAATGCCTGCTTAATCAACATAGTATATTGCACAATATTACCTCATTTCAAGGGATCCATTTAATGTCAACAATAGTTCAATAATAAGCACTTAACTATGGGATCTGCTGGTCTAACATATTCCCCATCACCCAGAAGTAGCTGGTATAATGAAATAGTGAAATAACCTATTAAAGTTTGGTGTTTGTCTTGTAGGATGTGAAGTATATTTCTATATTGAATGGATCAAAACTCAACCCATTCTCTCACACTTCTGCCTCAGGTCTTCTCTGCTCAGGCATTCAAGACAGGTACAATGGACTAGTGTGAGGCAGTTAATAACCTATGGACAGTCTTTGAACAATGATGATAAGAGCTGATAAATTAATAACTTCTTTTTTTCCGCCAAGTAAGTCTTCAGGAGGTTTCTCATACCTGGTTTCCATAGCAGTGGCCAATGAGATAATATATTGGTTCTCTTTCCGTTTCTGGTTCTCTTGCCCCATCCCTCACTCCTGGTTCCTTGAATCACAGTCTCCAATAAACTATTCCCACATCATCCTTTGTCTAACATTCTATTTTCAGCGTAAAACAGGCTCCTAGCAATTCTGAAAATGTATCTATTTTCCAAATGGCAATTTCTCTCTAAATCTGACTCACTTTTTCATAATAACCAGAAGAAAGGTCCTAGGCTCATTCATCTAAAGGAGCTGATGTTATCTGGTTTTGATAGAAAAACTAGGAGTGTGCATTAAGTAACCTTTCTTCAGTCTGTGGTTTAATGGATATAGTTTTGTTATATCAAAAGTTTGACAGAAAAATAGTTAAATCAAAATGGCACGGTTAACACAACCGAGCCAAGTTTAGGCATTGGTATTTGGCAAAAAGAATATGCAATCAAAGAATTTGGCAGAGACAGTTACAGTGGATTCATGTAGATGAGAATGGACAAATTTTTGTTTGTGGCCAAGAAAACCACAATTTTATTATTATAACATAAATAACCCTAGGCAAAAGGTCTTGGCAGTCATATCTGACTTACTGTGGAGAATCTACAGACAGTTTTAATCCTTAAATAATTCTTCTTTCCTCACTCAGATTTAAGAGTTTGAGAAGCTTGCCACTGAATCCTTTGACGTGATTAAGCTTAGTCTGTTTCGTATGTGCTGTTCTATTAGACAATGACCATATTTGTTGGATTTTGGCTACTGATAAATCTAATTGGTTTTCTGTCAATTGAGACATCAATTGCATATACTAGACCAAGATTTGGAAGGGGAAAATGAGGTGAGTTCACCTTTCTGTGCCTCTTGAGGATTGCTGAAGATAGCGATATATGAGGCTTTCCTAGAGCAGCATTTCAGTGTCCCCTCTCCAACTTCCAGGTTGGGAGAGGTAGTTGTAGGGTGACAGTGGCTTTTTCTTGCTTTCAGTATAGCCCTTGAGGTAGCCTAAGAAGATAGTTGCTCCCCTAGTGGATTAATACTGTATTATTCATGGAGTTCTTCCAGGAAGCCAACACCATTCCAGGAGCATGCTACTTCAGCACTTAACAATAACTTCCTAAGGGCCTAATTTCTCCGATCAAATATCTTCCTGCTTAAAATATCCAGTGTGGTTTCTGTTTTCTCCCCTGGGCCCTGACGGAAGTGCCAAGTTAAGAACAGTCCTGAGTCCCATGTCTTAATAAACAGCTGGATTTCATATGACTGGGGGAGGACCATCACTGAGATTAAGAATATAAAGTTAAATCTCTGTCCACATCAAATAATTTTCCTAGGAGAATATCATGTGTCAAATATATTAGCAAAGTGAGAGAAGCAAGGTACAAGATGGATGCTCTGTTTTACGTTTATTTTTAAAGGGCTTAGGAAAGTTAGATAGATTTGGTGACAGGAAAAGACGATACTAACCTTTGAACACATGTGTGCTCTAGGCCTTAAACCACAATCTCTTCCATAAACTTAAAAAAAAAAAAAACTAACACAGTTCTTTTTCAAAAGAAACTGAATTTTATCTGACTTCAACATAAAAAGTAAGCAAACATACAAATTAACATACACATTCCAATGTGTTTACGTTCCTATCTCCAATTAGGTGATCTCTGATTCAGAACAATGTCCTTAAGGTATACATACCACATTAGACGTTCATACGTTTCTTAGATGGGTTCATATAATTCAAGATTAGTGGACTATTAAGGAAACCAGTTATTATAGTCAATGATTGTGCATGCTATAGCCCATCAGTTCTTCACAATTTCATCAATGCCCGGACACCATGGCATATATAGTGATTGAAACTTCAGAAACAATTCATAGGATCTAGAAGCTGAGAGTCTAAGAGACACTGGACTTCTTATTTTCTTAATATTAGCAATTAACTGACTTATTTTTTTATAGAATCCTAAAATAGTACCAAGTCTCCTAGTGTTATTATCTGGAATCCATTAAATACAACGCATGCAAGAATTTTTACAATTGTATATTTTACAGTTTGGGTGAGTGGAGAAAGATCTGACTCTTAGAATACTTTTCCAATGATATTCTTCTAAATTTTCAGGAAAAAAAAATGGATTATTCCCCATGTTCACTCAACAACTTAAAATGGCATTTGAAATCATGGATGATCCAACAAACTGGTTTCTAATCTTTTGTGTAACAGCTGTTATCACTACATTTGTTTATGGGATTATATTATTTATTCATTTTGCATATTCTTTGCTCTTGAATAGTGATCTATTTGACATAGACATTGATAAATTGGGGTAAATTGAATAGCGTCAAAGTCATACAAAGATGAAAATTTTTAAATGAAATAAAATATTTTCAGACATCATAATAGTGAACATTAAACCATTCAATGTACTGAACATATAATGAATTAAGATTAACATGTGAAATGTCCTCTGCAATTTCCTTAGAAGATAAACCTTTAATAAATAAGAAAAATAGAATTTTGATGAACTAGTCTCTGCTCAGATATTGAGATGTATATCTCTGCTTTTCACTGCTTCATTGACCATAATAAATTCTATCCTTTTTTTTTTCACTGTTTTGAAAAATTGCGTTTATGTTTTTAGCTTATCTGATTGTTTAGCACAATGCTTCCCTCAGTGCAGTATTGTTGCTGGTCACCTCTTTGCACTGAAATAATTGAGAAGAAACTTAAAATAAATATTTATACTTAATCAGAAATTTTAATATCTGCCTTCAGTCAGGTTGCTTTTTAATGCCTGCCAATGAGGGTTAGAATTGGATGGATTCTGAAAACAGTTTTCTTCTATTAGCCTGGAAAATTCCTTTGAGAGAGAAATGAAAGTTTTAGTGGTTGCCGTTGTAACACAGAGTGACCTACATATACAACGGGTTGAATGACTAATGCACTAATGGCTGAAAACAGACCATGGGGATTTTAGCAGAGCTAGCTTCCAGGTGATGGAAGGTTCTCTCTGCCTCCTCCCACACATAAACTTTTATGAAAGCATCTACATATTTTCCCAAGTTCATGTTGAGATTGTTTACCAGGAAATGCCTTCACTTAAGGGGACATAAAAAACAACAAAGAAAAAAAAAAGACCTGGCAAGAGAATAGAAATGCCACTTATTCCTTTATCTGCTACTCTTTGGAGATATTCATGTGATAATATGATCAAACAAATGCTTTTTCTTATATGCCACAATTTCCCCATGAAAATATTTCATTCAACATATGGCTTTGACTTTTTCTGTCAATCACCTATCTTCTCTCACCATTTTACCTTCTTTCTTTTTTTTTTTTTAAAAAAAAAAACTAATGTATTACATAATTCTGAAGGGAATCAAGCCAGATTTTCAGACCTTCCCTATGCTACCAATCTTTTTACAAAATTAATTGATTCTTGCTGATTCTTTTTCTCGTCATTGCTTAACTCCTTGGAAGGTGGCTTCTACCCCCACTCCAACCTCATAAAAAAAGGCTTTTTCAAAGTCAACAGTGATTCCAATCACCAATTGCAAAGATTTTCTGTCTGTATTCAATATTGCCACCCCATTTTATTAAACTCTGTCTTGGGTTTTGGTTTATGCAACATTATTTATGCAAGCTCTTTTCCTATTTTCCTGTCTCTTTTTTTTTCTCTTTTTTCCTGGTATTAGTTTCACAATGACTAAATAAAGGCATTCTTTTATTCCACTTTCTATTTTGCTTTGTCTCTATACTCTTTATTATACACTTCCACATCCATCATAATTTTGAAATGATTCTAAAATTATATATCCACTATTAACCTTTTCTCTCCACGTCAAACATACATTTTGAAATACCTACAGTAATCCCTTGTGAATGATACATAAGCATCTCAAACCCAGTTGTCTCAAACCAATCTTAACGTTGTTGCCCCTTGTAGTAGACCGACTTCCATGATGCCCTCAATATCCATATCCTACTGATGTTCACACTCCGCATAATCTCTGGGACTGTAAATATGATGGATTTACTCATGTGATTAGGTTATTTGTCACCTTTGACTTTAAGAAAGGGAGATTATCCAGATGAGCCTGCCCTAATAACATCAAACTTCTACATTTCTACAGAGGAAGTCAGAGATTTTTGGTATCAGAGGGATTCAATGCAAGGGACATAGATTTCTATTTGGATTTGAAGATGAAGTGGATCATGTGACAAGGAATGCAGGCAGCTTCTAGTTGCTGAGAGTGACACCTTGCTGACAGCCAGCAAGGAATAAGGGACTTCTGCTCCATACAGTCTGAATTCTGCCAACAACCTGAATAGCTGTACAAACTGAATTCTGCCAACAACCTGAATGAGCTTAGGAAGCCCCCAATACTTGAATGAGCTTTTCTCCAGAGCCTCCAGATAAGAACTCAGCCTGGTAAAGACCTTGATTTCAGCTTGATGATACCTTGAGCAGAGAACCCAGCCATCCTGTGCCCAAACTTCTGGCCTACAGAGCTGTGAGCTAGTACATGGGTGTTATATAAAACCACTACATTTGTGGTAATTTGTTACACAGCAATAGAAAAACAACACACCTTTAAACAGTATATTTAATTTCAACAAACTGATTAGATCCAGGCCAATTTTGTCAATTCTACCACGCGTTGCCAAATCAGATTCTTTTTATACCTGAATTTGGGTGGATTATATGGATACATGATTTCAACAAAATGTTGGGCAGTAATTGTTAAAGTCAAGCAAATATAATCATCGTGTGGGTATAAATTAACTTTCCTAGGAGATGCTTTAACATTTTAGACCACTTGAAAATGTGGCAGAATATGTGAATATGGGGCTTCTTAGTCTCAGGAAATAAGTGAATTTTCCTGAATTACATATGGTATGCTCTTGCACAATGCTAATAGGGCTCTAAACTTGTGTATTTAATGAAGATTGACTTATTGATTCACCCTATTTGGATTCACAACACAGAATACTATTGAAAGTAGTATTTCAATAGTTATTTCAACTGTTATTTCAACTGTGCAAGCATATTACTTAAAAACATTTAGAATATGGCTTCTGCTATAGAGATTCATTCATCTTTCTAGCAATTCTTATTTTTGTAACATTGATTTTAATCTTAGAAAGCTTTTAACTTAGCAGAAGAAAAATATTATCCCCAAATGTCACATGAAGGGATAGGTTTAGAAGTAGGAACAGAAAACATCAAATATACATAATTTAGATTCTTATTCTATATTTAATTCTCTCAGAATATAAAAGTCATGTGGAAAATGAGATAATTTCACTACTCTACATGTCTGGAAATAACTGATAGCTCTCTAGGTTATAAATTTCCCCTTTCCATTAAACTCCAGATAGGTGATCACCTGAACTTTTTCTTATTTTCTAAATTAAAATATTCTACATATAGACACAAATTTAAAACTTAATGATTTTAAATAATTTGGAATTATTGCCATTCTAAATTATTATGAAAATGTAAAATATAGATTGGGCACACCCATTATTACAAACAACATATTTATGGGTAATGTTTTCTGTATTTAAAATTACAAAGTTTAAGTCATGTGATTTCACAAGTAATAGAAGATATTTTAAAAATGAAAAAGGCAGACTGATTGAAAGCATGAAATGAAGCCTTGCTTTGTAATCAACAGTCTTTTTTATATTTAACATTAATTAGGCTTGGTCTAATCCCAAATTACCTGCTTTCATTAGATTTTAGAATGAAATTTCAACTAAAGATGGCACTGTAACTCACTGCTTTTTTCTGAAAATCTGTTTCATGTTAGCACGTTGTGCATAAATAACACAGCCAGAGAATTATGTGTGTCTAGTGGACACTCATTTATTTAATACATGTACAGTGCACGTTGCTCACCAACTTGCTAACCAACACTAGGGTTCAATTCCAGGTCACAAAACGAATTATCTAGTGTTTTTCTGAATTAAATGGAGGCAATTATTTTCATCTGGATTTTATTTTTTTTATAAAAAGGTGCTATGTTTTAAATATCAAGGAAAAGGAAGAGTAATTAGGAATTACAAGTAAAAGTAGCTCTATGATTTGAAGTTAAAATTCACAAGGTAAGTGATGTGAATGTTATTAAAGGCTGCACGAACAATTAAAAACACTGGATCGAAAATTGTTGATTTGGTCGTTCTATCTAATTCAAGTGATAGTATAAATTATATCTCAGCAGATCATATCTCCTGGGCTATTTATGTCAAATACAAATAATGCATCATATTAAATGCTTTCTTTGTGCTATACATAGATACATTTTATATTCGATCTGAGAACAGGTTCATACTAGTAAAATCTCAATTAAGTAGAGCAAAGCTAATTTGTATGCTTTGAAAGTAAAAATTCCTGTATTTCATTTCCTAGATAAACAAAGCCAGGATAATTAAAGAATTTTACCAGGGACAAGTTGAATAAGTAATCTATAGAGAACATCACTTTTTAGAGGATCAGCTAAAAATAGAAATTGATATCTGACATTTGTGGGGAAACATCTCAGTCTCCCTCAAGGTCTAGTTCAGTGGTGATTCCATAGAAACTTGTATCTCTTATGACAGTGTATTGTTTTAATTTGTTTACATCATTTTATCTCTCATTAAAATGAACTTGAGAACCGGAGCCATGTCTAAATCATCTTATCCAAGGTATTAACCCAGCATCTGACTCACCATTTCTATTCAGTAGCTATTACATGAATGAATCAAGCGTATAATAAAAAGATAGGTGTTTTTATATAATAATTATAATAATATACCTAATGATATTTATATCATTCACAATTTCTAAGCACAAAACTTGCAAAATAATGAAGATACACATTTTTTAAAATGCTAAGAAATTGAACTGGAGTCCTAGAAATAAAAAATATAAACTAATAAAAATTTAAATAGTGTTAAAATATCAAAATACTAAAATTGGAGGATAAAATGTTATTAAGGATCATACTGAGAAGAAAATTCCATTCTCTATTTTTAAACATAATGGAAGCTATAAGTCTTTCATATATGATTCTCTTATTTCATAAAAACCGACAGGAAATATTTTGTCATATAAATAATGATATACTGATGAGGTTCTTTCCCTAAGCCAACAACACATGAGAATTATTAACCTATTTTTCTTCTTGCTATATACCACTGCCAAGATAATCTGCATGCAAAACCCAATGATTTTAAAGACTATCCCTACTTGGGCAATCTTGTAGTGAATGAGACATATGATAAATGTACTCCCAAACCATGAGGGAGGACGTATGATTTCATAGTATGTGACTGGCTCTGGGAGTTTGGAGGATGTAGATTAGAGCTCCAGTTTATGGAAACTTTCATCTTTTTTGAACACGGCTTCTTTTAATAAACTTCAGTTCCTCCATTTGTAAGTCAAAAATAGTCATATACTTCTGCCTTCATTCCACATGGCTAGTACCGAATTGTTTTCATGGACATCCTCATTGCATTCCCCTCTTTTATACAATAGAGCATTTGTAGCATTTGAAGTCAGAAGATTACTCTTTACTCCCTACTGGTTTTTCTGTTTGTTTTTTGAGGTACGGGGGGCCAGGGATTGAACCTAGAACCTCGTGTGTGGGAAGCTGGTGCTCAATCACTGAAGCACAATGGCTTCCCAAATTGGTTTTTTCATTTGTTTTGCTTGTTGTTTGTTTTTTGTTTTTTCAGTAGGCACCAGGAACCGAACCTGTGACCTCCCATGTGGGAGGTGGGCACTCACCTTCTTGAGCCACATCTACTGCCCTGGGATTATTTATTTATGTTAAATTTAGTTGGATTTTAAAGAGAAATCAAATTTATTAACTGACTTTAAATACACATTCATTTTTAAATGGAGGTAGATGCTACTGAAGTGAAATAAGAGTATCTGCAACAGTGGCATGCACTTGGTGGTGATAGCAATTTTCTAGAAGTTTTTTTTTTCATTGTCTTGAGATTGATCATTAATGAAGTATAAATTTTTAATAGTAAACAATTTTGACATTTACTCATTTACTTCATATATACAAGAATAATAACATGTTTTAAACAATATATTTAAAATGATAATTTGGCTTTGTATGGATGAAATAATACAAAGCTCTTTGCCTGGCTTTTCTCATTCAGCCACTGATTTCACTCTCTACATGAAATCATATCCTGATTCCAATTAAACAAATATTGGAAACTATTTTAATCTGAGAAGATTTAAGTACTTTACATAAAAATGGTAAGGATTATATCAAATTTAACAGACACTATGTATTTAAAATATATAATCTTAAGGATCACTTTTTGCATTTTTTGTTTGATGATGTAAATTGAAGCAGACTAAGTCCTGGACTTTGTTTTTTTTTTCATGTCAGACGGGTAATGTGTCATAACAAGGTTTGAGGGAGGCACATCTCACACAAAGGCATGAGCACCCATTCATCATGCTTATGAAACACAAAAGCATCCTGGACTCTTGTAATAATATTTTGGACTAAAAAACTCAGTTGGAACAATCAACTGTGTTATATTAATGAAAAAAAGACACAATGGTCTGTGTTACTCAGACCTGTTAAAGAACTAAAATTACATTTTTATATTTTATATCTTTATATCTATTTTTTCCATTACCTGGGAAAGCACTATAGGTAAATCAATGTAAATAGATTAATTGTCCACTTCATATTGATGTAAAAATATTGAGTCATGAATGAATTATAAGTTCTACTACGTGAGCATCCAAAGTAATGGTTATTAGTTAAATTATTTCTGTCAAGATGGCTATGTTATTTCAATGTATCTATTTAGATAGCAACATGAGTTATTTCTTTTTAGTCAATACATTGATTTTTCTTACATGGCACAAGGCTGCCCCTGAAGGACTTAAAGAACGTGAGTTGACTTTTGATTGAATGCATTGAAATAATGTTCAAAATGTCCTACTTTAAATATTTTTAATTTTTAACCATCATCACCATTTATTACCAAAACTTTTCCATCATTCCCAATTTTTCAGTTTTACTTTTCTTGAATAGGTTATTAATTAAGGTACCAAATTCAAAGCGTATAAGATGATATACTTCCTCAAATCCCTGGTTGCAGACACAAGGTTCCCCCAGAACCAATTATTGTTACCAGTTTATTGTGTTTACTTCCAGATATATCCACATAAACTTCTCTTTCTCTGTAACTTATTACGGATGCATAGCATTGCCCGTTTAGATGTATCACAATTTATTTAAATAGTTCTCCTATGATAAACATCTGCATTATTTCCAGTCTTTGCACATTAAAATATACATATGCCAGCACCTTGCTGTTTAGTTATTGTAGTGTGATAATATCATCAAATGTTATAACATTTGCTATTATATTTTGTATTGCATAGAACCTCTAAATAACATTGTTGATAGTAGATTTCCTTTACTTACTTTAATAGCAATCTTACAACAGTTTTCTCAGTAAGGACAATGCTGCTTTTTAGGATAAGAGGCATGCATTTATTATGTGAAGGAAACATCCTTTAATTCCTAATTATTAGGAGTGTTTGTTGATTGATAGTAAATGCCTTCTTAGAATTTGTTCATTAAAAATTAATATGCATATGGTACATTATATAATATGGATATCCTAATCGTCAGTGTGCTTTGCATTCATAGAATTAAGACCTTTTTCTCATGGAATTGATTGTGCTGATAAATTATCTTTTGTATTTAGAATTTCTTTATTGATATTTAAAATTCTATTTAGGATTTCTTTATTTCTAGCATGCTTAAAGAATGCTTATATTAGATTACTTGTACTATTTGTGGTTTTTGTATTTAGGTTTTTTTATTCTTTAAAAGCTTCATGGTTGCGAATATTCTCACTGTCCTGATTTTGTGATAATCAGGGTAGGCTAAACATTCACTATATTAGAAACCATGTATGTGTCCCCAGACCTAGTTTTTCTCCCTAGGTCTGGTTTTTAGAATGCTGGTGATAAACTAAGCCTGATTTATTATACGACCATCCTGTATGGGAAAAGACTGTAACTCTAGGTATCTTTGGTCAACCTTAAGAGATAGAGGGATGGATGTGGCTCAAATGGTTGGGAGTCCATCTCCCATATGGAGGCACTTGGGTTGGATTCCCAGGACCTCTTGGTAAAAATAAAAAAAAGAAAAATATAGAAGGCACACAGGCCACTAGGCACTATGCGCGGGTGCACTGCCAGGCCCTGAGAGTGGGTGAGCTCCCCAGGCCCCGTGCTTGGGTGTGCCTCCAGGCACCATGAGCGGGTGAGCCTCAGGCCCCGTGCTCAGGTGCTCCGTCGGGCCCCATGAGCCACACAGCAGGATGATGACAAGGCAGGAGAGTGACACAGAGGAGAGCCAGGACAAGCCGCACTGAAAGACCAGGAACTAACGTGATACAGGTGGTGGGATGCCTTTCTCCCTCATTGGAGGTTCCAAGGATCAAATCCCAGTGAAGACAGGAGGAGAAGGATGAGAAGAGAGGGCAGGAAAGCAGGAAACAGACACAGAGAATTGCCCAGCGAATGGACACAAAAACAGTGAAAACGGGGCTGGGGGGGGTGGAGGGGTGTGGCTAAAAATGGATAAAAGTAAATAAATAAATCCTTAAAAATAAAGTATAGGGTAGTTAGATACAGACCATAGTTAGTAGTAATACTTTGATGATGCTCTTTCATAATTTGTTGGCAGATGTTTCACAACAATGCAGGGTGTTTGTGGTGAGGTAATGTGTGGGAGCCCTGTATGATGTTACGCATGTTTGTTTTGTAAGTTCACAATGTTTGCTGAACACTTACAGTTTATGTATGTTCATGTATGAATGATATACTTCAATAAATTGTTTAAAAAATAAAAAATAAAAAAATAAAAGCTTCATGGGCACTTGAAAAAGGAGTATATTTCATGTATCTAGAATAAATGCTTTAAAAATAGACATAAATAAATGAATTATGTTTACATTATTAATTATATTATTAGGTTTGTAAGCTTCTTTTCTCTTTGTTATAGTATATATTGATAAAGATGCTTCCAAGTTTTCCAGTATATTGAAGTTGTCATTTTCCCTTGTACTTTATGCATGCTTTGTTTTGTGAGCCACATGATTATCATTTTGTTTTAATAAATGATAAATGGCATGACATGACAAATATTTTATCTTCTTTCTGTTATGCCTTTGCTTCCTATATGATAGCTTTTTTTCTTTTCATTATGTCATATCCTTATTTTGTGTCAATTTGTTGTCACAATTTGGAAGCCATGTTTTATTTCATCTTTCTTTTTATGTATATAAAGCTGTATATGATGTACTTATTCTACTATTTCTTTAAACATTTTCCATTGACTTTCTACTCTGGTAGTAAAGGAATATTATTTTACTACTTCCTCACCGTTCCTCCCTATCCTTTATTCCTCGTAATTTCAGTTGTTTATATAATTTCTATTTGAGTTTACTTTTGTCAAATTAAGTTACCTATATATCTGTTATTTTAATACCTTACATTTTTTAATTCCAAGTGTAAAAAATGAGAAAATAAACGTCTCAAACTTCTCTTCTCCTTTCCCTGACAATTTTTTTTACATCTTTTACAAAGTTTTAAGGTTTATAATATTTACATGGTAATTTGTAAATCTAAGCTGCATGCTCAGTTTATTCATGATCACACATTTCTATTGCCATGGTTTCACCATCATATCAAGGTTGCCTGAAGTTCAACTTCACAAAGTGTGTTAAATATAAGCTTATGTGCAATATTTTCTCTGAGTTATTGCATGTTCAAAAATGTGTCTGTTGCATTTTTCCCCTGTGACAGTGTTGCACTGTCTTCTACCCTTGGCAGTCCCTGGAGACAATGCGGAGACCATCTTTAAGTGACTTAACTTTCTTGCCTGGTTGCACAATAGTTGTTTTTTCACACCAATTTGTCATGCTTATATATATATATCTCCTTTATCAATTTAAAACTAATGGTCATTTTTAAAGTTGTATTAATTAATTTGTGCACAACTAATTGAATGTCCATGTTTCAAATTACAGATCAAAATTTTAGGATATCACATCATATTGTATACATATCATGCTACAAAATAACTCAAATATAAAAACAACATTCTTCCTTTAACCTCATATTTTTTTAATAACTGAATATTTTATTGGTCTTAGAAAAATGAAAATTTATATTTCACATAAATTGCACTGCATTGGTGCCCTTATAAATCCAATTTCTAGAATAGTCACAACATATTTATGTTATGAAATATAAATTAATATTTCCAAGTCCTGTATTTCATGATATACAGATGTAGCTTAACTAATGTAAATCAGTTTTTTACAGTCAGTTTTTTACAGTCTGTGATCTTGTTTGAAAGCGAGTGTTTTACCATAATGTTTTATGGCTACTTGAAACAAGTACATGTACATTTCAGGTACATGGTTAACAACACTTACCAACTAGAGTGAAACAGCAGTAAATCATGCCAAAAATGCTGGAAAGATATATATTTATATATATTCAAGACAAGCATCAATAGAAGCCTTAAGTTTTTTACATTTAGCAAAATATTTCTTGACCACCATTAACCTAAAGAGAAAATATTAATACCATGTGAAGAGGCACACAAGAATTACAACAAATTTTCAAATTATTTATATTAGTGTAATCAGAGTAAAGGAAATATCACATGGGAAGAAGATCAAAGGCAAAAAAATTGTCAAAGATTCTTAAGCATATTTCTTTAGTGCCACTCCTAGTTATTAACTGTAATAGGATACTTTAAGCATCCTTCCCTTGGGAATATTCCATCTGTCAATAAATTCATCTTACATTAAAAATTTTGAAATACAAGGATATTATTTTGATTAGAAATTTTATATTATCTTAGACATATGCTAATTTAGAAACCTGAGAAAAATCAGGGATTTCAGAATTGTTTAAATATAGTTTAATGGATTTTCATGCTAAACAACTGAAATAGTTTGGAATGTGTGAAGTTGGGAGTTATTGTTTAGTGAAATATAGTTCCCCAACATGGTGCTGTATCTTTCTTTTATATTCAAAAAGTATATTGAGGATTACACAATATGAGGCACCATACCAGAGGTTTATTTTGCATATTAGACTGAATAATACAATATCTGAATTGATTTTTACATACAAAAGACCTGATTAAAGAAAAGTATATACTATTTTTAAAAGCAAATACATCACTTCCTCCCCACCCCAAGGAAAAGTAGAAATTAAAAAATGTACTCTGTGTGGACACATCTATAATATATGAACACTTTCTTCAAGTATGAGTCCATCTTTGTTGTAAGATTTAGACTGCATCAATATGTGACCATTTTTACAGCAAAATTATTTGTTTGAATGTGGGTTCATTAACTTTTTCAAGACATGGACAAATGTCTTATTGACAATTTTCAATTTATATTTTCTGTTGTATAGTGAAATTTTAAATATCTTCCCTCAGTACATTTATACATTACTAAATACAATCATTTTTCTTGTTTGTCAAATTCTGTTTTCAACACAAAAATACATGCTCATTCACATACAGATTTGGGATTTATAAATCAATTTTTTCATTATATGGTTAACTAAAACAATTGTAAAGACAATGTATGCAATCACTAATTTTTCACATTAATTATCCTTTTAAAATTCATTGAAATTACTTAGGTCAATGAGTTATAACCTACTTTATATCAAACATAGATTAATGATATATCAATATTAATATCTTATGAATTCATTTATTAATAACATTCAGTAAGTAAATTCCCACATATATACTCTGTGCAAAGTTCTTTAGTGACAATACTTACAAAACCTAATGGCTGCCTTCAAAGCTCAGCGTTTGCACAAATAATACAAAGCTGAATACAATGTGATGCCAAGCAACTTAAAAAATGTCATACCATGAGATCACAAATGAATTAGGAGAGTAAGATCTCATGAAAGACAGATGTAATAAGACTTCATGAAGGAGAGACTGAGAAAGTATAAAAGACTTTTTTATATAAGAAAAGTAACATCACTGGAGAGGTTCAGCATCCAAAATGCCTAGCACTTAAAATATATACAAAATAATGGAAAATGGTGCTACTAATAAAAATTGTGACTACATTATACAAGGCCTTTGTTCCTTAGAAAATTTATGTAATTGCTGTCTATTCAAATCCTCTTCTGAACAAAAGCCAAGGTGGTACCTACATATAGTAAACTCTGCTTTGCCTCATACGGCCTTAATACCTTGGTTGCATCTGGTTGAAACCCAAATTGACAACAAACCCCAAAGCAAGCTAATTACCAGGACATGTGTTGGCTGTGATGTGGCTTCCCTTGAGACATCTATTGAGTACAGGCACTCTGTTCTGGATGGAGTCTGAAGATCAATATGTCTCTCTCTCAGGGAATCCTAAGGTCAATATCCAGAGAGAAAAATCAGACTATAGGGTGGGCAGAATGTAAAAGATATAGGGGGAGAAGGTAGCAAGTAGAATTCATTAAACACAAAAGAACTAAGGAAGCAGAATCTGTAAAGCAGAAAAAAGAGCAGATTAAATCAGTTAAGCAAGGCTGAGAAATGGGAGCAGAGACAAAGATAAAATACAATACAGAGGAGACTTTAAAGTAGAGGAAAACAAATGTCTGCTTCTGATGTGATAACTATGTGTTTTGATGAGTCCACATAGCTGCACCTGGAATATTAGAGCTCTGCAGACATTCTGGGTCACACTGAATTCTCATTAGGGCTGGCTGCATAACTCTTGAGACAATTTACTGAGTTTCTTTTCCTATTGATGAGTGACTCCAAATCCATACCTGAAAAACTATCTCCTTCATTGACTCACACTACAGAACACGTAAATACTCATTTTTCCAGCCACATTTATGGCTAGTAGCAACCACAAAGCTACAAAAACACTGTCCTAGTCTGTGAATTACGAATGGAAGTCTGGCAACAAGGGCTTTTCAAAAAGATTTTATTTCAGATTAAAATAGAAAAATACAATTGGAAAGCCTTTTGTGCTGACTTTATGCCTTGAAGGCATAATTTCTGGCACTATGGAAGGCATCTTGGTCTCGTAATTGTAAGCAAATAAGCTAAGGATTATAATGCTAAAATGCCGATGAAATAAATCTTTGATATTGTTGAGCCATTGAAATAACTTCGGGGTTTCTACATTTAAATATTTTTTCAAAAAATTTTATTTAAAGTGCGGAAAAAAAAATACCAGTTAATACAGAATTCTAAATCTAATAAAAATATGTTTCTAAAAAGAGTGTAAAAATAAAGACATTTTCAGATAAATGAAAATAGATTGTGTTACCAGCAAACCACTTCAAGAAAAGAATATGGGTATTCTTCTTCAGTTGAAGGGAAATGATAATGGACAGAAATTCAAATCAAACAGAAGAAATGAAGAGCAGTAGAAGTGATAAAAAATTAGATATAGAAGTTATGTTTAAGGCTTAGAAAAATTTATTTAAAAGACAACTGTTTAAATAAAGAATAATAACATTATAAGCCAGGGTTTATGACAGATAAAAGTATAAGTTATGACAATAGTTGAAAGAATGGAGATTAGGTAAACAGAAAATTGTAAATTTATAGCATTTGTTAAGTAAGAATTGTGGAGGAAGAAGACACACAATATTGACTTTAAATAAATGTTATCTGTTAAGAATGCAAATTTTAACTACAAAGCAATTAATAAATATATGTAACTTTAAAAAATAAAATATAGTTCTGTATACTGGAAACAAATAATAGGAAAATAATAATAACATTTACAATGTTAGTAAAGTATTTAAACTACTGAAGAATAAATTAAGAAAATATGTACAAACCTATACTTTGAAAATACAAAATATTGTTGAGAGGAATTAAAGAGCCCAAAATAAATGGAGGTGTGTACTAAGTTCATGGATTTGAAGACATGTTGCTAACGTGTCAAATTTCCCCATGTAGTTCAATAAACTCCCAATCAATCTCAAACAGATTTTTTAAATAGACATTGGCACGCTGACTCTAAAATTTATATGAAAAGTAAAGAACCTAAAATAGTCAAAATAGCCTTGGAAAAAAATAAATTGCATGACTTACACTATCAGATTTAAAGCCCTTCAAGAAGCTCCAGTAATTAAAACAGTTTGGCATGGTATAAGGATAGACACATAGATCAATGGAAAAGAAGAGAGGCCAGAAATATATTTACACATGTATGGTAAATAGATTTTTTTTAACAAATGTGTCAAGATAAGTCAATGAAGAAAGGATTTCTTTTCTGCAAATGCTTCTGGATCAAATGGATATCTATATGTAAAAAGATATCCTTGACCCCTTTCTAACATTATATTAAAAATTCAAAAGGAACTATAGACATAGTCACAAAAGCTAAAACTATAAGTGTCCTATAAGAAAACATGAAGGAAATACTTCATGAATTTGGGGTAGGCAATGGATTCTTGAAGACGAAACAAAAACACTAATCACAAATGAATTAATTGATAAATTAAACTTCGTCAAAAGTGAAAGTTACTGCCTTTGAAAAGAGACACACTAGGAAGAAAACATCTACAAAACATTTATTTAACAAAGAACTTCTACTCAGAATATATATGGACCTTGTGACAGTTTGAAGCTAGGTGTACCCCAAAAGAGCTTATCCTTAGAGCTACTCCATTCCTATGTGTGTAAACCTATTGCAGGTGGGACCTTTCTATTAAAGCACTTCAGTTAAGGGCCTTTGATTAGATTGCATGAGGCAGGGTAGGTGTTAATACTCTTACTGGAGTCCTTTATAAATAGTAGAAACATGCAGAGACAGAGAGAAAAACTCCTAGAACCTGAGAGAGGAAGCCCCGGGAGCCAGAAGCTGAAATCAATGGAGCTTGGAGGTGAAGGCACAGACCTGCAGATGCTGCCATTATGCCCTGCCATGTGCCTGATCACCCACAGCTGCAGCTCACAGAGAAAGCTTCTCCTGATAATGCCTTGATTTGGACATTTTTCTCAGCCTCGGAACCATAAGCTTATAACAATCTCCACTGTAAAAGCCAAAACTATTTCTGGTATTTTGCCTTGGCAGCCTTTAGCAAACCAAAATAGACCTGTTACAAATTAATGATAAAAAGGTAAAAACAATTTTTAAAATGACCAAACATCTTGAACAGACACCTCACCACAGAAGGTAATACTGAAATATATTGATTCCCAATAAGATCATAAAAAGATGCTTAACATCAAAACCCCAAGGAGATACTATATCTTAGTCATTCATATGACTAAAATGAAAAATATTTACAATACCAAGTATTGACCTGGCTGTGAACAATTGAAATTCTCGTTTACAATGAGAGGAAGACATTGCAGAAATGTTTTTATTGTTTGCTGTGAAAGTTAAATATATTTTAGCTTTTTACCAAGAAAAATGAAAACATATATCAAACAATGATATAAATACACAAATGTTTATAGCTGCTTTATTTATAATAGCCACAAACTGAACTTCCTATATTAATAATAATACCTCAAACTGAAATTTCTCAATGTACACAAATATGTGAATGGAAAAACTAGGATATTCATTCAATGGAATACTATTCATCAATAAAAAGGAATGGACTTCATATACATAACTACATGCATGATTCTGAGCAAAAGAAGCCAGAAACAAAAACATACATACTGTAAAATCCCATTTATATGACACCCCAGGACAGGTAAAACTATTTTATTGTTATAGAACTCAGCTTAGTGGTTATATGGGGCAGGGTGAGGAAGAAAATTGATTGAAAAGAGGCATGAAGGAACTTTCTAGAGGGATGGAAATCTTAAATATCTTGATTGTGGTGATTGATTAAAGGTATATACATTTTTCATAGTAACTGCACAATTAAAATGCATGAACATTATTGTATATAAGATAAATTTAAATTAGTTTGATTCAAAATAATATAATTAGAAATATTCTTTGGAATGATTAATTGTCAATAATCTTTACCATGGAGTTGGGGGAACAGAAATGGTTGGAAAAACAGACCATGGCTGGTAGACCAGATAAGAGAGCATTGTCATAGTCTAGACAAGAGGTGAAGAAAACTGCCGTGACAGGCCTAAAAAGAGTAAATAAAAATTAGGAAGGAAAACAAAAGCAAAATTATTGAAGACTTTAGTATTTTGCTTTTACTGAACTTCTGAAGTCACAGAGTCAAATTCTTGTCATATGTAGCCTCAGTATTTTCTTGTTTGCAGCTATTATAATAATGTTATAATTCACAAGATTGGTTAATAGATAAAGGAACAAGCCTATATTGGAACAAACCGAGAATGTGAACTACATATTTCCCAGGTTATGCTATTTGTACAGCTGACTTTTCATTATAAATAGGCATTCATATGTTTAAAAAATGAAAGTCGTAGTTTGAAGTGTTCATACAGCATTTTCAGACACTTAGGGAAAGACTGTCACACTTTTATTGAAAGTCCTGTGGATTCTCTATTCACCTCTACTACGTGCTTGATGAGGGGTGTTTTAAAAATATGGCAAATGTGAAACAGTGATGCAAATCCTTTGGTACAATTTTCAGCGGTAATCTGTGAAACAGTAATGAAACATCAAGTTCATTCCCTATTGAAGGTATTTAGTCTTCAACGTGTTAAGCAATGTATTTTAGTTATGCTGAGAAAAGAACAGGATACTTATATTTTAAAGATAGAATTGAAAGAATGTTTTTTCTTCACAATGCAAAATTTTATCTATAACAACAACCAAAATGCCTGTCTGAATTCTCTTCTTACTCTGACTAATTTGTATGTTCTTTCAAGTAATACTGAAACACTGTGAAGAAAAAAAAAACAGCTGGAATTGCTCTAAAAGGTGAATTAGAAGTATTTTGACAAGATTGCCATGAATTAAGGTTAACTATGCAGAGAAGGCAGAAGCAACTAACATAGAGGAGATGGATATCCTGATAAAAAAAAAGAAAAGGTCATAGGGAAGGGAAAGGTTAAGGGTTAAATGCCATAGTATTTGAATGTTGGCCAAACAATATTCTGTGGTTTATATCTTATTTTAAGATCTGACGTATGATCCTTACCTTTGGTTAAAACAATTTTAATGTATAGTTTATAGTAATATATATTTAAAATGAGGAATTTTGGGGGGTATTTGAATTTTAAAAAGGCAAGAGGAAGTACTGGGACTTTGAACAATCATTGCTCTGGCAAGATTTTAGCAAAGATGACTTCTTTAAAGAAGTGTCTTACTTGAGCAATATTTGTGTGTGTGCTTAGTACTTCCCAAGTCATTAACATTTGAATTATTGATCAGTGAATCTTACAAGTCATATTTATAATATATGAAAACCTAGCCTCTGTCCACTCTAAAATAATAAAAATTTAACATCTATAAACTGTTTTTAAAGTTCAGGGAAATAAAGTTTACTGCCTAGAAGTTTAATATTCCTAATTTAACTTGATCTTTTCTTATGTCCAACATAAATGTTCATCTTTGCAAAGCTGTATCATACTCAGAATTTTGATTCAACTCTATCTATACTCTTTTGAATATCAATTTTTTGCAAGTAAGTTGTGAATTATATATAATTCTTTTATTTGCATTATACCAAAATCAGACCATCTCAGTCTGCCTAGACTACTGTGGATGCCTCACACTCAGCACTCCCTGAGTGCCCTCTGATTACCCAGTTGTGGCATTTGTCACATTAGATGATCATGGCTGGTCCAACTGCCCTGGGAGATTGGAGA
>JAQZBX010012948.1:0-40507 GCA_029593785.1 Cabassous unicinctus
CTAGGAATTAATTTAACCAAAGAAGTATAGGACCTATATGCAGAAAACTACAAAACAATCCTAAATTAAATTTCAAAAGACCTAAACAAGGGGCAGATGTGGCTCAAATTGTTGGGTGTCAATTTCCCATATGGAGGGACCTGGGTTTGATCTCTGGGATTTCCCGATAAAATAAAGAAAAATATAAAAGTTGTGTTGGCCACCAGGCCCCATGTGTGGATGAGCCCCCAGACCCCGTGAATGGGTGAGCCTTCAGGACCCATGAGTGGTTCAGCCCCCAGGCCTCATGAGCAGGGGCAATGTCAGGCCCCATGAGTGGGTGAGCCCTCAGGCCCTGCCGAGCCACACAACAAGATGATGATGTAACAGAAGAGTGACACAAGGGAGAGCCAAGACAAGACATGCTGAAAAACCAGGAACTAAGGAGGCACAGGTGGCAGAATGCCTCTCTCCCACATCGAAGATTCCCAGAATTAAATCCCAGTGAAGACAAGAGGAGAAGATGAGAAGAGAGGGCAGGAAACAGATGCAGAGAATTGCTCAGTGAATGGACACAAAACAGCAAAAGCAGGGGGCAGAACTGGCTTAAAATGGATAAAAAGTAAATAAATACATAAATCTTTTTTTAAAAGACCTAATCAAATGGAAAGACATTAAGTGTTCATGGATTGGAAGAATAAATATTGTGAAGATGTCACACTTACCCAAACTGATTTACAAGTTCAACACAATACCAATCAAAATCCCAACAGCATAATTTACAGAATTAGAAAAGGCAATTACCAAATTTATTTGGAAGGGAAATTGCATCCAAATAGCTGAAAATATTCTAAAAAGAAGAGCAATATGAGAAGAATTTCACTATCTTTTTTTGAAACATATTACAAAGCTACAGTGGTCAAAATAGCATGGTACTGGCATGAAGATAGACACATCAATAACTGGAATAGAATTGAGAACCCAGAAATATAGCCTCACCTATACAGTCAACTGTTGTTTTTTTTTAAAAAACCTACCAAGTTAATGTTAATGGGACAAAAATATCTTCAAAAAATGATGCTCAGACACCTGGATATCTGTAATCAAAAGAATGAAAGAGGACCACAATCTCACTCCTTATACAAAAGCCAACACAAAATAGACCAATAAAACTACTAGAAGAAACTACTATTCAAGACCTTGCAATTGGTGGTGGTTTCTTGGACCTAACAACCAAACCATATGCAACAAAAGAAAAAACAGATAAATGGGAGCTCCTCAAAATTCAACACTCTTTCACTTCACAGGACTTTGTCAAAATGGCAAAAAGGCAGCTGCCTCAATGGGAGAAAATATTTAGAAATCACATAGCCAATAAGGTTTTAATATCCAAGATATATAAAGTGATGTTACAATTCAACAATAAAAAGTCAAATGACTCAATTAAAAAATGGGCAAAAGTCTTGAGTAGACATTTGTCCAAAGAAGAAATACAAATGGCAAAAAGAAAACACAGGAAGAAGTCATCACTAATGATTTGGGAAATGCAAATCAAAACCACAAGGAGATATTTCACACCTGTCAGAATGGCCACTATTAAAAAGACAGAGAATGACAAGTGTTGGAGAGGATGTCGAGAGATAGAAACACTTATTCACTGTTGGTGGGAATGCAGAATGGTACAGCCACTATGGAGTAATCTTTGGCAATTCCTAAAGAAGTTGAATATAGACTTGCCATGTGGCCCTTCCAATACCACTCCTGGATATATAACCAGAAGAACTAAGAACAGTGACATGAACAGACATCTGCACACCAGTGTTCATAGCAACATTATTCACAATTGCCAAAATTTTGAAACTACCCAGGTGTCCATCAACTGATGAATGGATAAAAAAACGATGGTGTATTCACACAATAGAATATTATGCAGCTGTAAGAAGAAACGATGTTGTAAAGCATATGACAACATAGATGAACCTGGAGAACATTATGTTGAGAGAAGCAAGCTAGACACAAAGGACAAATATTTTATGATAGTGTTACTATGAAGAAAATATATTGCGTAATTTATTGTATAATTCATATATATATATATATATATATATATGTATCCAGTATCCTTAATTGAGAAATATGTTTTTATTCAACTGTATTTTCTTTTTCTTTTTAAATTATTGTTTATATTTCCAATTATCAAATATACCAAATAAGATTTTTAAAAAGATTATCATAAGAGAATACTTTGAAAAACTTTATGCCAACAAGATGGATGATTTAGATAAAATGGACAAATTTCTTAAAACACACAAGCAAACTACATTAACAAAAGATCAAGTAGAAGAACACAAAGACCAATCACAAGTAGTGAGATGGAATTAGTCATCAACAAACCAAACAACCAAGAGAAGCCCAGGACTAGATGGCTTCATAGGCAAATTCTACAAATCATTCCAGAAAGAACTAACACCAATTTTGCTAAAACTCTTCCAAGAAGTAGAAGTGGAGGGAGCATTATCTAACTCATTCTATGATGCCAACATCACCCTACCACGAAAGCCACATAATGATGCCACAAGAAAAGAAAGCTATAGAACAATCTCTTTAATGTACTTAAATGCAAAAATCCTCAAAAAAAATCTTGTTAATTGAATTTAACAAAACATCAAATGAATTGTACATCATGATCAAATGGATTTTTTCCCAAATATGCAGGGATGGATCAACATAAAAAATCAATCAATGTATTACACCACATTAATGGATCAAAGAAAAAACACATAAGCAGCTCTATCAATGCAGTTAAAGCATTTAACAAGATATAGCAACCTTTCTTTATGGGATAGGAAAGGAAGGAAACGTCTTCAACATAATAATAGGCCTATATGAGAAACCCACAGCTAACATCATACTGAATGTTAAAATACTAAAATAAAATGTACAAAAATTTCTACTTAAATTTGATTCATCATTTTGGAAATGCAGGAGACCATTCTAAAACCTGTGAAAACAGCCACTTGACATAAACACTTAAAACAGAACAATATGCCTTTAAAGTCCCCCAAAATCCAATCAATTTTAACCCAGATTTGAAATATCTATTTAATATTTACTTCCCAACAGAAGTCTTTTTAAATATCTGCTGACACATTCCTGTGTTCTCCTTTTCCCTGGTGTTTCATTATTCAAACTTTTAACTAAAATATTTTAATATGTTAATCATTTTCCAGAAGCATTATCATATTTCAAATGACCATAATTTCTCTTAGGCTGTAAGCCACAATAATCATAAACTGGCCTGTAAACATACAATAACTAAAACCTAATTTTCCCTCCAGCTTCACACCATGCCATTTGCATAACTGTACAAGGCGACTCCTACTGAGTTCCACAGTTTCTTGAATGACCTTCCCATGAAATGTGTTATTCCTTATAAGAGATCTCTCTAAAATCCTATAGCCAGTTAAATATAGAAAATTTAAATTCTGAGATTACAATTTACATACACAAAGACATTTTCAGTATCTGTGCATTATTTTAGTACTATTTTAGTTTTGATTAGACTCTGAATTTCTCCACTGCAAACAATAATAAAATACAATTATAATACAACAAATACAATTATAATTAATAAAATCATTAAATAATGACTACATAAGTTTTCACCTATTATTGCTATTATATCTCTGCATGTCTTATTCAGAACTCTCTCTGCAATGACCCTGGCTCATAATTGTGCTGGGATGAGTATGTCAATAACTGAGAAAGATTTATATAGGCAATTTAGATTTTTCTGATGAGAGAGGGAAGTGTGAATTTCTTCCAGTATTCATGACTCATGATAAAAAAAAAGGGACTGTCAGTTGGGAAATATGCATTGATTGAGGCAGAGATGTTCACCAGCCACTACCTGGACTTATGAAAAAGAGAAAAATAAATGTAAATGATACAAGAGAATATATTAAAATATACAAAGATGCTTACCAGGACAAGAATCCTTTGGGTTGCTCTGGTCTCCGGGTAGGATCTGGGGAAGAGATTGTTCTTCTGAATATGTTGAACATACTGCTTGTGCCTGTACAAGATGAAAACCATGGAGCCACTGCCCAGGTAGGAGTCCCAAATACAATATATTATGGGAGGAAAATATTGTTGCATAGAATCTGTGAGTTTCTCAAGAAGCAAGAACATTATCCAAAATTTGTTGTCTTTGTTATGATTTTTTTTGCTCCATTTTACAGTCACTTAAATGGGAATGATAATATTCACCAACATGTGTCATATCCAGGAGATGTTATTGGAGGGACAATGTACTTTGGAGCTTTTACTTTAAGCTTTGCCCACCTCGAGTTCATAAGGTTGATTGTGAGGGCCTGGAAGATACTCAAGAGGTGGGTGATAATAATAGATACAGCCTTGCCAACTCTGTGAATGTAGAAAATAAGTTTGCATACAAAAGTACATGCAAAATGTTTTTACCCAAAAAGCTACCATTGCTTCTGGGACTTCTCTAGAGAGAATGGCCAAGTTGTTGGCTGTGGTCAGATGCCTGAAAATCAAATCTGTGTAGGTCAAACCAATTTTCAAATCCCTGAAAGCCATTCTTTTATTTTCCAAAGTGAAGTAGTCACATTCTCAATTAGAGATTTTTTCATGGAAATATGAGTTGTGTATTATATTTCTATGGAAAATTTAATCAAAAAATTCTCAACATACTATTACTACCCACTGGTAATTTCTTTCTAAATAAAATTTTATTTATTAGAAATTTCCAAAATGTTTTTTTTTAAATTTATAACTTACAATATATCTGTCTTTGATAATAGTGCTTTGGCTATTCTAAGTTATTTAATATTTAAAATTATATTGGGTAATACCTAATACTATTTTCTTGCACAGGGAAGGCAGATTTTACTAAAAAGGAAGTTATGTGATTCATTTAATATGGTATTTTCAGGGTATAAAAATAGGAAGACTCATTGCAATAACATTGGTATTTACTAGTGGATTGTACTCAGAGCTGCTTGTTTGTGTTCTTTAAATAATCTGAGTATATTTATTCATAGTCATATTTAAATGATTTCAACCTAATTTCTCATTTCTTTTGTAAATATTCTATAGACCAATATTAGTTGTGGATATTAAGACTCAACAAAGTGTCTTATATAACAGAGTGTACTTGCACTGAATATTTTTCCATGACCATATTGGATTTACTGAATGTAGAACAATATTAGGATAACACCTGAAATATACCCATGGCACACACAACCAAAAATTATATAGTACTGGGCTTTGCCCTAAGTTATAGGATATTAAATTTAAATGTTAAAATATTTAGGGTAGAATATACATTTAGTCCCCATTAGAGAGCATATAAAATATCTATTATTTTAGAAAAAATAATTAAAACTGATAAATACATAAACTAAGACATATAATTAAAATGAAAGAGGACTTCCAGGAAAATGGCAGACTAGAAATACAGGGGACTCTCTTCTCCTCCAGAAAAATAGCTAGAAGATAGTCTGAAACAGCCTGGAAAAAAGATCTCCTGGTTTGAAGACACCAGGCAAAAGCTGGACACCACCCATTTGAGAGAGGGACAAAGGAATGGAATCACATTGACAGAACTGTGAATTGAAAGCATTGGCTGCAGCTGCTGGCATCCTTCCCCACACTAAAGACAATTTAAAATGCTCAGACCAATGGACCACTGGCTACAGACTAAGGGAGTTCCAGGGATCCACTTCCCCAGGAGAGGGTAGAGAGAGAGACAGGGTCTAAAGCTGACTCAGCTTCTGACCAAAACATTTTGTCTGCTGTGACCCACCAGCCCTTCTAGGCTGGGTGGGACCATGCTATGGTTTGCCGAGGAGCTGGCACAGGACTGGAGAAATCTGACCCTCTCAATCTCCCTCTCTTCTAGCCAGGATTGAAGAGGAAGCACCCTAACAGGAAAGAGGACAGAGAGGGACACAGCCTATGGCTGACACAGATTTTGATGCACAAATTTGGTCTGCTATGTGCAGTGAGCCCTTCCAGGCTGGGTGGGGCCATGATATTTTTGCCTCTGGAGCCCAGGAGGGGCTAAATATATGTGACTCCCCCAATTTCCTTCTCTACTAACCAGGGCTTCTTGTTGAGGATGAACAGGGAAGTAGAAATATTTCCTACCAGGGAAAAGGGAGGGGGCTCCAGAGAGGGCTAGAAAACTGTCTCTGAGAAAGTTTGAATCACAAGGCTTGTAGCCTCCAGGTAGGATGCTTTATCACATTGATCTGGTCTGTGTTGCAACAAAAACACTCTGATGAGGCTTTGAACTGAGAGAGCAGTCAAAGATCATCATCTGCTGGCACACAAAGGAAATGCACATGAGAAAATTAAAAATAAGTAAGAAAGGCTTTTAGGACTTTTATAACCTCCCTCCCCAAGGACCAAAGAAGCAAGTCTACAACCAATTATTGCATCCACAGCCTAATTTTGAGCAACTAGCAGGGACAATCTTAACGATACAGGCAGAACCAAGAATCAAAGAACAGTGGCTATAAAGCCTCCTGCCACTAAATACCTACAAAAGAGAAAGAAATTGAGCATCTGAGTAAGCTAAACCCTAATCAGATGCCTAGACATCAGCAAAAAATTATGAGAAATAGTAAGAAAATGGAAGAAGTGTCCCAAGAAAATGAATATATCAAAGCCCCAGAAGTGAAGCAGGATTTAAGAGTACTAATTAGTGAGATGCACACAAACTTCCAAAGTCAAATTAATGAGATAAAAGACAACAGGGCTAAAGAGATAAACAGCATCAAAAGGATATTGAGCAAGCAAAAAGAAGAATATGAAATCCTGGATAAAAAAGTAACAGAGCTCATGGGAAAGAAAGACACAGTAAGTGAGATAAAAAACACATTAGAGGCATTCAACAGCAGACTGAACATGCTAGAAGAAAGGAAAAGTGACACCAAAGACAAAACAGTTAAAATTGAAGAGAGAAAAGAATGGAAAAAATGGAGAAGGGGTTCAGAGTGTTGAATGACAACATGAAGGAAAAGAGAAGTGAAAAGGGGCAGAAAGAGTATTTGAGGAAATAATAGCAGATAATTTCCCAACTCTCACAAAAGAAATGAATTTACATGTTCAAGAAGTGCACCATAACCCAATCAGAATAAATCCAAATAGACCTACTTCAAGACACATACTACTCAGAATGTCAAATGTCAATGATAAATAGGAATGTCTCAGAGCAGCAAAGGAGAAGCAAGCCATTACATACAAGGGACACCGAATAAGACTTAACATGGATTTCTCAGTAGAAACCATGGAGGCAAGAAGACAGTGGTATGATACAATTAGATACCGAAAGAGAAAAACCACAAGGTGAGAATTCTTTATTCAGCAAAACCATCCTTCAAATTTAAAGGTGAGTATAAAATATACACACACAGAAAACAGAAACTAAGAGTTCACAAAAAAGAATCCACCTTTGCAGGATGTATTAAAGGAAGCCATAGAACCTGAAAGAAAAAGACAGGAGAGACAAGCCTGAAGCAGATTATAAAAGAAAGAATAGCAGAAAGGACAAGCAAAAGAGTAAAAAGACAGAAAAAAAAATAATATATGCCATATGAAAACAAAGAATAAAAAGGTGGAAGTAAATAATGCATTTGCAATAATATCCTTGAATGTGAATGGATTAAACTCCCCAATCTAAAGACAGAAGATCAAGAAGGAAACAGAGAACTTGAACAATATAATAAATGACTTAGAGCTAAGAGACATTTACAGAATGCTGTGTCCAAACCCAGCAGGTTATACATTCTTCTCAAGTTCCCATGGATCTTTCTTTAGAATAGAACACAGATTAGGGCAATGCAGCTCTCAATAAACATAAAAAGATTGAAATTATACAAAGCACTTTCTCATATCATAATGGAATGAAACTGGAAATCAATAATTGACAGGAAAAAATGAATTTGGAAATGTATGGAAGCTAAACAAAAGACTCCTTTATAATCAGTGGTTGAAAGAAGAAGCTGTTAGTGAAATCAGTAAATATATTGAAACAAATGAAAATGAGAATACAATTGAACAAAACATTTGGGATAAAGGGAAGGTAGTCTTGAGATGGAAATTTATAGCCTTAAATGCATATATTAATAAAGAACAAAGAGCTAAACTCAAAGATTTCACTGAACATATTAGAGGAACTAGGAAAAGAACAGAAAACCAATACAAAAGCAAGGTGAAGTAAAGAAATAGTAAAGCTTAGAGCAGAGGTAAATGAAATTGAGAAAAAAGAAAAAATAAAGAAAATAAAAAAAGCATAAACCTGGTTCTTTGAAATCAATAAAATTGGCAAACCACTAGCTAGTCTAACAAAGAAAAAATGAGAAAAGATGCAGATAAATATAATTGGAAATGAAATCAGGGATGTTATGATTGACCTCAAAGAAATAAAAAGGATCATAAGAGAATACTATGAGAATCTTTATGTCAACAAACTGCACAACCTAGATGAAATGTAAAAATTCATAGAAATGCACAAACAACCTGCACTGATGCTACAAGAAATACAAGAACTTAACAAACCAATAACACATAAAGAGATTGAATCTATCATCAAAAATCTCCAAGCAAAGAAAAGTCCAGGACCAGATGGCTTCATAGGTCAATTCTATCAAGCATTTCAAAAATAATTAACACCAATCCTGTTTAAACTCTTCCAAAAAATTGAAGAGGGAAAATTACCCAACATATTTTATGAAGCCAACATCACCCTGACACCGAAGCCAGATAAAGATATTACAAGAAAAGAAAATTAGAGACCATTCTCTCTAATGAACATAGATGCAAACCTTTTCAACAAAATACTTGCAATTTGAACCCAAGAACATGTGAAAAATTTATATATCATGTCCAAGTGGTATTTATTCCCAGTATGCAAGCCTGGTTCAACATAAGAAACTCAAACAATATAATACACCACATTAAAAAATTGAGGGAAAAAAACCACATGGCCTTCTCAATAATTGTAAAAAGACATTCGACAAAATCCAACAAACTTTTTGATAAAAACCCTTCAAAAGATAGGAATAGAAGGAAAATTTCTCATTATGATAAAAAGCATATATGAAAAACCCACAGCCAACATTGTACAAATTGGGGAATGATTGACAGCTTTCTCTCTAAGACTGGGAGCAAGAAAAGAATGCCTACTGTCACCATTGTTATACAATATCATAGTAGAAGTTCTAGCTTAGGGCAATTAGACAAGAAAAATAATTAAATGCATCCAAATGTGAAAAGAGGAAGTAAAATTTTCAGCATTTGTGAATGACACGTTCTTGTATTTAGAAAATTCTCACATATCCACAACAAAGCTACTTGAGCTAATAAAAGAGTTCAGGAAAATGGCAGGATACAAAATCAACATGCAAAAATCAGTAATGTTTTTGTACTCTAGTACTACACATTCTGAGGATAAAATAAGGAGAAAATTTTCATTTACAATATCAACAGAAAGACTAAAATACCTAGGAAGTAATTTAACCAAAGAAGTACAGGACCTATACGCAGGAAAAAACAAAACAATGCTAAAAGAAATCAAGGAAAACCAAACAAATAGAAAAACATTTAATGTTCATAGATTGGAAGACTAAATATTGTGAAAATATCAATCCTACTCAAACTGATTTACCAAATCCATGCAGTACCAATCAATATTCCAAAACTCTACTTTACAGAATTAGAAAAGGCAATTGCTAAATATATTTTGAAGGGATAGTGCACCCAAATAGGCAAAAGCATTCTAAAAAATAAGAGCAATATAGGAGGAATTTCACTACCTGACCTTGAAACATATTACAAAGCTACAGTGGTCAAAACATAAGGGTACTGGCATAAAGATAGACATATCAGTCAGGGCAACAGAATTGAATATCCAGAAATAAACCCTCAGTTATGTGGTCAACCGTTTTTTATTTTTTTGTTTTGTTTTTGTTTTTGTAAAGGTACTTTTATTATATAAATATTACCCAAAAATATAGGGATTCACATATGCCCCATTCTACAAACTTCCCACACACCCCCACACAAACATACTTCATTAATGTGGTACATTCATTACAATTGATAAACACATCCTGGGGCTTTGCCATTAAGCATGGACACATTGTAGCCTTTACTCTCTCCCACACTGTTCTGCATGTTATGTGATGACAAAAAATGGCCTATACATGTTGCTGCAATGTCACTCAGAAAGATATTCAAGTCCCAATAAAGCCCCTGTATTACAACTGCTTTTCCCTCTCCCTGCCCCCATAGCATCCAGTGGCCAATGGCTCCACATCAATGTTGTAATTTCTTCCATTGCTAGTATCACAATTCACAATTGCTCTTCCCCCAAACCTGAGGATTCTGGGATGGTGATGTCCACTCTGCCTCCATTTGAGAAGGGGCTTATTTTCCATTGGGAAGATGGATGGGACCATTCTGCCTGAAGCTGAAGACACTCTCTGTTCCCTGGAACAGCCATTGTCCATCATCATTTCTCTGCCATTTGTCCTGGGTGAGGCCAATGAGCTGTAGGTTTTGCAACTGCTTTGATGTCTGATCCCAGCTGGCACATGGACAGCCCAAAGAGTCAAGCCTCTGGATGTACACCTATGAATTCCAGCACTGAGTATAGGTTAAAATAGAAGGGATAGAAGAGCCATGTGCAGAGAACACACAATTGAGTCCAACTCTGTCAATCTTAGGAGCACAAACTCCAAAGTAGAGCTCTCTGGTAAGGCACCAAACTCCAGAGTTATCCACACTGACCATAGCACCTGGGTGTCTGCAGAGCTCTCAGGAGCCACAATATTTGAGATTGTATCCACTTTGGTAGTCTATAAAATCTTGCTGAGATGTACATAGCATTACCTATGGGATGAACTCAGTACCTAATTTGAAGACTCTTAGCAGTATAAACTCATTTGTCTTTATCTTTCACCCTTTTACTCAAGGTCTTTTTCCAGTTGCTTTGCTAGTTGGTGCTTGGTAGTAATCTCTCAGTGCCAGGGAGGCTCATCCCTAGGAGTCACATCCCATCCTGGGGGGAAGGCATTGCATTTATATGCTGCATTTGGCTTAACGAGAGGCCACATTTGAGCAACAAGGAGGCTCTAGGGAGGCAATTCTTAGGCACCCCATAAAAATAAGCTAAGGTTCAATTTCAAAAGCAAATGCTCATAAGTCTAATGTCAATATCAAGGGCCCATTAGTGGATCATCTTCCTTCACCCGTCCATGCTCCTGCACTTGGGGGACTGTTGTCACTTTCTTAGAGAATGTAGCAGAGATCTCCAGGATAGGAATTCAGTATTCTCTCAGTCACCGTGTGAGTCTCCACCCACTGTGACAATGCCCCATGAATATTTGAACAATTTTATATAACTTACATGTATGCTCAGGTGAACTTCCTCCCATGCATCCCCCATCAGTGACACCCACACCAACGATCTTCCCCCAACCCAGTTGAAACCCTTCTGAGCTCCAAAGCATCTTAAAAAATGAAGTCATTACAATAGCCAAATACAATTAATAGAAAAATGAAATAATGATAATTTTAAATATAAGAAATAAAATAAATAAAAAATTTTAAAAGCCTAAAAATAAAATTAAATAAAAAGATTGGAATATTAAAAAAATAATGAAAAATATATTTTTTAAAAATTTTTGACATTTTGCCTTTCATCACCGCAATATCTGGTGTTCTTTCTGTACCATGGAACATTCCCCGACTCATTCCACAGTGGCTTGCAATTTTTCATTTTGTTTTCAAGGAAGTTTAAGGTCACAGCAAAGTCACACATAGAATACAGGAGACTCTCAAATACACAGCATCCTCTCCCTTTCTTACCCCCATATTAATACTTTTTTATATGTGTTTGTTACCTTTGTTTTAACTGATATACAAATCATGAAACAAAGCCACTAAACATGGTCAATGGTTAGCACTCTGGTTTGCATTTTAGACTGCACACTTTTATAAATTTTGATATTTACCATGTCGTGTGTCCTTCATTGAAAGATCATGTAGAACACTTCCACAACCCACTATATACCCCCTCTTTGATCTATTCTATTTCCTCACTTCCCCTCCCCTCAGAGACAATGGTGAACCACTGGATTCACTCCTTGTATGACAAGATGCATAGTTACATACAACAACACTGAGGTCTTGACACACTGATTTGTTCTCCCCTATTAGGAACTGCCCATGTTCTTTAGAGACTACCACCTGTCTATTTGTAAACAAATTGGTCCTCCTGAGGATAGGAGTCCAACTCCTTCCCCCTAATTATGTGGGTCTCCATCCACTGATACAACACATTATGACAGACTGATCAATCACACACTCCTAGAGCTGTGCTCCTGGTGTGCCCGGTCCCAAATGCCTCCCATCCAAACACCCCATACCAGTAACCTTTCCATGTCATATTGCCAATACAAGGATTCCCAAGTTTGTACTTTCAACCACAAGCACACATCCCAAGTGTTCACCTGGTCACTCCACAACCATCCCCCCAGTTCCCTGTATCTTCCAACCTAACATTTCCAATCTACCCTCCTCCCAACTCCTGCATCACCCAACCCAATATATCACTACCCTCCCATCATATCCCTTCAATAAGCAACTAAACACTTTCAGCTTACCATAGATTATGTCTATATGGGTTTGGCTCACGAAGTTCTTCTCCATTTCTATTTCTTATTAACCTATCTTCCAGACAATAGCTTTCTGAATCTGCTCAATTTGTTTAATTCATATTAATGAGGTCATGTACTGTTCATCCTTCAATGCTTGGCTTGCTACACTCAACATAAGGTCCTCAAGGTTTATCTACTCATCCTGTGTGTTTGCAATTATCCCTTCTTCTGAGTAATATTCCATTGTATGTATGTACCACATTTTGTTTATCCATTCATATATTTATCCCTTCATCTGTTGATGGGCACATGGGTTGATTCCAACTTTTGGCAATAGGGAATAATGCCACAAAGAATATTGTTGTGTATATATATTTTCATATATTTGCTTTGAATTATTCTGAGTATAAAACAAGCAGTGGAATTGTTGGATCGTATGGAAGTTCTATAGTTAGTTTTTTGAGGAACTGCCAAATTGTCCTCCACAACGGCTGGACCATTGTACATTCCCACCAACAGTGGATGAGGGTTCCCTTTCCTCCACATACTCTCAAACACATAGTCTGCTTTTTTTTAATAGCCACCATTCTAATGGGTGCAAGATGATATCTCATTGTAGTTTTGATTTGCATTTATCTAATAACTAGTGATGTTGAGCTTCTTTTCATGTGCTTTTAATCCAGTTGTATTTCTTCTTTGGAGAAGTGCCTTTTCAGGTCACTTGCCCATTTCTTAAATGGATTTTTTTGTCTTTTTATTTTGCAGGTGTAAGATTTCTTTATATATACAGGATATTAGGCTCTTCTCAGATATATAGATGCCAAATATTTATCCCATTGTGTAGGCTGCCTTTTTACTTTCTTGATAACATCATTTGAAGTGCAATTTTTTTTTAATTTTGAGGAGAACTAATTTGTCTATTTTTTATTTCATTGTGCTTTGAGTGTGAATGTCATGAAATCATTTCTTATTACAAGGTTCAGTAGATGCTTTCCTATATTATCTTCCAAGGTCTTTATATTCTTGGTTCTTATATCCAGATCTTTGAACATCCTCCATTGATTTTTGTATATGGTGAGAGATGGTTTTCCTCTCTCATTCTTTTGGATATGCATATCCAGTTCTCTACGCACCATTTTTTCAAGAGGCCATTCTCTCCAAGTAGAGTGCACTTGGTGATATTGTCAAATATCAGATGACTGTATATGTGAGGATATATATCAGAACTCTCAATTCACTTCCATTGATTGGCATGCCTATCCTTGTGCCAATAGGATGCAGTTTTGACCACTGTAGCTTTGAAGTATGTTTTAAAGTGAGGTAGTGTGATACCTCCAATTTCATTTATCATTTTCAAAATGTCTTTGGCTAATTGGGGCCTCTTACCCTTCCAAGTAAAATTTGAAGTTAGTTTTTCCAATTCAGTAAAAAATGCTGTGTTGATTTTTGTTGAGATTGCATCAAATCTGTAGATTAGTTTCAGTAGGATAGACATCTTAATGATGCATAGTCTTCCTATCCATGAACAGGGAATATTCTTCCATTTAAGTCTTCCTTGATTTCCTTTTAGAGTATTGTGTAGTTTTCTGTATATAAGTCCTTTACATCTTTAGCTAAATTTATTCCTAGTTATTTGATTCTTTTAATTACTATTGTAAATGGTATTTTTTTCCTGATTTCCTCCACAGATTGTTCATTATTGGTGAACGGAATGCTACTGATTTTTGCATATTAATCTTATAGCCTGCTACTTTACTGAACTCATTTACAAGTTCTACAAGCTTTGCTGTAGATTTCTCGGGGCTTTTTATGTATAAGATCATGTTATTTGCAAATAGTGTTATTTTTACATCTTCTATTCCTAATTGCATGAATTTTTTATCTTTTTCTTGTCTCAGTGTTTGACCAAGTATTTCTAACATGTTAAGTAGAAGCAGTAATAGTGGGCATCCTTGCTTTGTTCCTGGTCTTAGAGAGAAAGATTTTAGGATTTCACCACTGAAGCTGATGTTAGCTTTGGGTTTTTCATATATACCCTTTATCATGCTCAGAAAGTTTCCTTCTATTCTTTACTATTAAAGTGTTTTATAAGGAAAATTGTTCTGTATTTTGTCAAATGCTTTTTCTGCATCTATACAGATGGTCATGTGCTTTTTTTTCTTTCAATCTGTTTATGTGGTGTGATACATTTTTTAAATTTTCTTTTGTTGACTATCCTTGCATACCCAGGGTGAAACCCACTTGGTCATGGTTTATAATTCATTTTATATGTTGTTGAATTTAATTAGCAAGTATTTTTCGAAGATTTTAGCCTCTAGGCTCATTAGAGAGATTGGTATGTAAATTTCCTTTATTTTGCCATCTTTATTTGGCTTTGGTATTAAGGTAATATTGGCATCATAGAATGAGTTAGGCAATGTTCTTTCTACTTCTATTTTTAGGAGAGCTTAAGAAAGATTGGTGTTAGTTCTTCCTGAAGTGTTTAGTAGAATGCACCTGTGAAGCCGCCTGATTCTGAGTTCTTCTTTGGATGGTTTTTGCTTACTGAGTATAGGTTTTTACTTGTAATTGGACTGTTGGGTGTACCATTTTCTTCTTTTGTCAATGTAGGCTGCTTGTTAGTCTCTAGGAATTTTTCCATTCCCTCTAAATTTACATTCTTGTTGGCATATTATTTTTCACAATATCTACTTTATTTCTCTAGTATCAGTATTGATATCCCTTTACTCATTTCTTATTTTGCATATTCCATCTGCTTTTTTTCTTTATTAATCACTCAAAGGGTTTATCAATATTATTGGTCTTCTTGAAGAACTGGGTTTTGGTTTATTTATTTCTTCTAGTGCTTTCTTATTTTCTATATCATTTACTTCTGCTCTAATATTTGTTATTTCCTTCTTTATACTTCTGTTTGGGTTATTTTGTTGTTGTTTTTCCAATTCCTCCAAGTTTGCAGTTTGTCTTCAATTTCAGCATTCTTTTCTTTTTTCATATATGCATTTATGGCAATGAATTTCCCTCTCAGTACAGCTTTTGCTGCATCCCATACATTTTGATATGTTTTGTTGTCATTTTCATTCATTTCAAGGTCCTGACTGACTTCTTTTTAGGTTTCCTCCATGACCCACTATTTGTTTAAAGTGTGTTGTTTAACTTCCATATTTTTGTACTTAAGCTGTCTCTCTGGTCCTTACTCATTTCCAATTTCATTCCATTGTAGTCATAGAAAATACTTTATATAATCTAAATGAATTCATTAAGGTTTTTTCTGTGGCTTAGCATGTGTTCTATTTTGGATGATTATACATGTGCACTTCAGAAGAATATATATCCTCCTGTATTTGTGTAGTGCTCTGTATATATTTATTAATTCCAGATCCTCTAATGTATTAGCCAAAGTCTTTGTTCCTTTATTGATTTTTGTTGAGATTTTCTGTCTAATGGCAATAATGGTGTAATAAAATCCCCCACTATAATTGTAAAGACATCTATTTCTCCACTTAGTTGTTCCAGAGTTTGCCTAAAGTAATTTGAGGCACCACTGTTAGTGCATAAATGTTTATGATTGTCTTTCTTCATCAACGATTACAACTTTCACTAATATGTAGTGTCCCTCTTTGTCTCTTACAATAGTTTTGCACTTAAAGCCTGTTTTGTCCATTATTAGTATAGCTATCCTGCCCCTTTTTCATTATTGTTTTTGCTTGAAAGATGATTTTTCAGCCATTCACTTTCATCTTCCTTGAATCCCTGGGACTAATGTGGGTTTCATGTAGACAAGATATAGTTGGGTCATATTTCCTAATCCATTCTGCCAATCTGTGTCTTTTGACTGGTGAATTTAATCCATTAACCTTCAGTGTTATTGATATCAAGGAATTACTTACATTAGTCATACTTTTTTGAGTTTATGTATGTCATATGTTGTTTTACTTCTCTTTTTTGTGTTTTTAGTTGTTGTTACACACTCCTTCAGCTTTCTCTCTCCTGTTTTTTTTTTCTTCCTTTTAACTAGGAGAACCCCCTTTAGTATTTCTTGAAGGACAGGTTTCTGATTGGCATAGTGTCTTAATTTCTGTTTATCTGTGAATATTTTTAACTCTCCATCTTTTTTTTCATGCCAGTTTTGCTGGATAGAGAATTCTTGGTTGGAAGTTTTTTCTTTTAGTGCCTTAAATATGTCATACCACTGCCTTCTTGCCTACATGGTTTCAGATGAGAAATCAGCAATTAATCTTATTGAGCTTCCCTTGTTTATTTTGGTTTTCTTTTCTCTTGCTGCTTTCAGTATTTTCTCTTTGTCTTGAGCATTGTACATTTTGACAAGGATATGTCTTGGGGTAGTACTGTAGGGATTTATAATGTTTGGGGTGAACTGTGCTTCCTGGACTTGTACATCCATCTTCCTCAATGGGGTTGGGAATTTTTCAGCCATTATTTCCTCCAACACTCCTTCTTTCCCCTTTCCCTTCTCTTCTACCTCTGGGATGCCTACAATACATATGTTTGTGTGTTTTGTGTTGTTGGTCAAATCCCTAAGTCCCTGCTGGATTTTTTTTATCTTTTCATCTATCTGGTCTATTATTTGTTTGTTTTCACATGTACTGTATTCCACATCTCTAATTCTTTCCTCAACCTGTTCAAATCTACCATTATTAGCTTCCAGTGTCTTTTTGATTTCCTGGATTGTGCCATTCATCACCATCATATGTTATCTTTTTATGTATGTTTAGAATTTCATCAGTATGTTCTCACAGTGTCGTCTTAATATTGTTAATCTCTTCTTTCACTTCACTAAGTTAGTACATGATATTTGCTTGGACAGCTTCGATTAGTTTTTCACTGTTCAGCACGTCTTCCTATTTTTAGTTTGTTCATTGTACTGGGCCATATTTTCTTGTTTCTTAGTATGGTTCATAATTTTTTGTTGTCTTCTGGCCTCTTTTTGTCATGATGGCTTTATTCAGTTGATTAGCTTCTCTCTTACTCTATTGTTTTATTTATTTGCTGTTGTGTGTGTGTGTGTGTGTGTTAAGTTTTCTCTCTGACCCTTGTTCTTTGTATTCAATTTCATTGCTGTTGTCTATGTTCCCTTGGAGGAAAAAATGAGTGCCAGAGAAAGTGAAAGATGTAAGGAAATAAAAGACAATAGTAATAATAATAGTAATTTTTAGATGAGGAACCATTTAAGACCTTGGAACATGAATAATTAATGCATGTAACCAGTGTAGACTAATAGGAGTAAAAAAAGTGGGGTACCAACAATGAAATGGGAAACCAGATGGAGAAAAATATATAGACTGAATTAAAATGCCAGTAAAATGAGAGACGGCTAGAGAAAAGACAAAAAAAAAAAGTTAATAAAAGAAAGAAAACAGGATAGTTGAGGTAGAAATAAAAATTTGTGGATTAAACAAAGAGAGGTGGAATGTAAGAAAAACAACAGATAGCACTAGATAGAATGATGAGGGAAGGAAAAGAGATAATATTAGTATACAAAATTGGTATACACAGAAAAGGGGAAATCAAGGATGCATAAAAACAGTAACCAAGAATCAAGCCAGCAGCACCATGAGGAAATTATCTCTTCTTCCAGCTCCCTCCAGATCAATTCCCTGAAACCTCCTTCTCTGTGGGTTCCCAAAACAGCTCACATGGGTAGGATCTTGCCCCCATTCAGCTATTTTTTTGTGAGAGAGTTCTGCCTATGTTAGTTTGAAAGAGAAAAAATAGGACCAGTTAAAAGGAAAGAGATAGGAAGACAAAAAGAATAATACTAATGGCATTGGTAAAAGGCAGGGGAGAAAATGTACAAGACTGAGGAAACTGAAAAATTAACATGAGTAAGAAGCACAGAGGAATAAGATTAGGAATGTGGAGTAGAAACTATTAAACAAGAAACATAATAGCAAAACAAATATATAGAATGAATTAAACTGTTGGAATAGTGAGAATAGGAGAAAACAGAGAAGAGAGAAATAAAAAAGGAAAAAAGGCAAAAGTATACAGAGAAAAAGAGAGAGAGGGATAAATACAAACAAGAAAATTTGGATACCAAATAAAAGTGGTGGAATGAAAGAACTGCAACTGAAAACAAAATATATAAAGATGAAAGAGTGAAAAACAATAATGTAGGTAGAATAGATCAGTAACCAAAAGAATAAAAGAAAAAAAAAATAGTAGAGAAGGAAAGAGAAGTAATACAACACAAGCAAGAAACAAGACTGCAGCAACTCATTTTTTTTAAAAAAGGAGACAGGATAAAAAATAATAATAAACATGCAAAAACAGCCTTCTTTCATATACTCCTAAAGATCTTCTCAGGCTGCTGTGTTCCTCAATCACTCACCCTGCAGCCTGTCCTCTGCAGGTTTTGAACTGGGTTTCAGTGAGTAAAGTAAGGGAAATAAAAGAAAATGAACTTTTTTTAAAAAAGAGATCCATGAAAATCTAATACAGAGAAAATGTCTATTTGTTCCCTGTCATAAAGTTTCAGCTGGATGTTTGATAACCTGGCAGATCTCTTCTCAAGGAATAGCCAGGAATCAAACCAGGAACCTCATATATGTTAAGCAGGAATTTTCCCACTGAGCTATTCTGAATCCTTACGTTAATTAATTCTTCAAAAGGCTATCTGCCCCTTTTCCCTTGGGCATGTTAGATCCCCTGCTGTCAGCTGAAATGGTGATCACTGCCTCTCTCTGCCTTTTCACTGGTGTAATTCCTCTCTTTATCTAGGTGGCTGCATGATTATCAGCCTAAGATGATCCTACTCCCCTCTCCCTGTTGATTTATGGTCCCTTCTGATATTCAAAGGGGTCCAGCTCACTAAATTCACTGCAAAAAACCACCCTCCACTCTCCCAGATGCTTCTTCCTTGCAGGAAATCTGTCATCACACTCCTGTTTAGAGCAGGGGACGAGAGTCTCCACCTAGTCTCTTGGCCCTGAAGGCTGGATATGTGTGCCACTTCCAGCCACTGAGGTAAGCAACCCTCAATTATTCCTTGCCTCCCTATCTGTCCAGTACTCTCCTAGATGACTCAGAGCACTTCCTGTGGAGGTAGACATCTGCTTTTCTCTCAGTTGGAAACAATTCACCAAGAATTTTACCCTTGATTAATATCTCAGGTTTGAGGGAGTGGAGCCTTTCCCAGCAGCCAAGGAGTTTAAAAACTCAGGATTACTTGTTTTGGCTTCTTTGTGTCTCTGACTCTCACTCTTCTGGAGTTGGTAAGCAGTGTCATGATTTGCTGTGCTCCAAAGCAAGTCCCCACAGCAGTCTCTGGCATTTTCTTTGTTGTTTTAGTGAGAGCTAAGTTTTATATGTCTAACCCATTGGCCGTGTTCCCACAATCCACCAGTCAACTGTTTTTGGACAAACCTATCAAGTCCATGTTAACAAGACAAAACAGTCTCTTCAACAAATGTTTCTGGGAGATTTGGATATTCTAAAAGCAAAAGAATGAAAGAGGACCCTTATCTCTTTCCTTATACAAGAATCAACTCAAAATGGACCAAAGACCTAAACATAAAAAGCCTAGGCCATAAATCTACTAGAAGAAAATATAGGGAAACATCTTCAAGTTTATGGAAACATCTTGTAGTAGGTAGTCTTTTCTTGGTCCTTACACCCAAAGCATGTACAACAAAAGAAAAAAATAGATAAATGGGAACTCCTCAAAATTAAATACTTTTGCACTGTACAGGACTTTATGAAAAGGGTGAAAAGAAGCCAACTCAATGGGAAAATATGTTTGGAAATCACATGTCTGATACAGGTTTAAAATCCAGGATATATAAAAAAATGTTATATCTCAACAATAAAAAGACAAATGACCCAATTAAAAAATGGGCAAAAAATTTGAATAGACATTTGTCAAAAAAAGAAATACAAATGGTAAAAAAAAACATGAAAATTGTGCAATATCACTAATTATTAGCAAAATGCAAATCAAAACTACAATGCGATATCATTTCCACCTCTCAGGATGGCCACTATTAAAAAGACAGAGAACCACAAATGTTGGAGAGGATGTGGAGGAGTAGGAACACTTATTCCGCGTTGGTGGGAATGCAGAATGGTACAGCCACTGTGGAGGACTGTCTGGCAATTCCTAAAGAATTTGAATACAGACTTGCCACATGACCCTCTAATATTACTACTTGGTGTATATCCAGAAAGACTGAGAGCAGTGATATGAACAGACATCTTCACACCTATGTTCATAGTGGCATTACTCATGATTGCCAAAAGTTGGAAACATGCCATGTGTCCATTAACCAGTGAATGGATAAAGAAATTGTGGTGTATTCACTCAATGGAATATTATGCAGTCGTAAGAAGAAATGAAGTTGTAAAATATATGACAACATGGATGAAACTGGAGGACATTGTTTTTAGTGAAGCAAGCCAGTCACAAAGGACAAGTATTGTATGATTGCATTATTATGAACCAAATATATTGTGTAAAGTATTATATGATTAAAATATATATATATATATATACATATTCAGGAAATTTAATTGAGAAATGTATGCTTTTATTTAACTGTATTTCTTTTTATTTTTAATTATTGTTTATATTTTAAATTATAAAAGTACAACATAAAGTAAAAATAAATAAATTTTAAAAATACAAGTTATGTATTCAAAATGGAATTTTGGGTTTTGAAATCTTATTCATGAAATAAATTGAAATGGGAAAAAACATTAGGAATATGCCTGAAATCTTAAAAAATGCTGATGCACTTGATTTTTGTCCTGCTGCCTAGTCCTTCTAGCATGAAGTTAAACTTTCCTTAGGTTCCTTCTCTATCATCACACAAAAAAATTGCCTCTCATTGATCAGTAGAGTACACATGTTTTCTGGAAAGATATAATTATGATCTCCATTGAGAACATCAAACTGAAATGAGAGAAACAATTCTATGCTTCAAAAATTGTCACTGAGTCAAATATACAGTGAAATGAATGATACAATTATCTCCATCAAACGCACTATCACATACACAGAAGTTTAATTGTAACTACTCGATTAACTGTCAAAATTCATTGGGATAAGAGATTACATAACATATTCATTCCTGAATTATATGCTCAAGAATCATAAAAATCAGTCTTCATTACTGCATGGAAGCAACACCAACAATCATCCTCCATAAGTGTAATATTGTGTGTATAAGGATAAAACTGGTGATTGGTGTAGGTTCTTGGATCTTGTTCCAGGAACCAAAACACTTGTATATTTTAAAAGCACCAAACAAAGTTCTTGGATAGAGTCAAGATATTATTTTTTAACTTCCATATTCCATGCTCAGCCTGTGACTCAGGAATTATTCCTCGTCCTGTGTGGCTTTGGTACTGGACCATTTTCATCTCCAGAAGAAACCCTTTTCATGTCATTAAAATTTGCCCAGACCTGATACTCCTCTATCCATTGCAGACTGCTACTAAGAGTAAAATAGAAAATATTTACTGAATTCCTTTGTGCTACCAGGACTGTGGACTCAATGTGACAATCACATGAACCACTGCTAAGTGGAAGGCTGGTATAAAGACCCTGAGACATGGTTTTGTGATTCTGTGACCTTACTTCCCCACAGAACCTCAATTAACACTTGAACTAAACTCTTTTCTGGCACTACCCAAAAGGGCAGTTGAGGCTATTAATTTAAAATTTTCTCCTAATTCCAAAATAACAGAAGTATATTTTTCTAATAATCATCTCTGATGAGATAAGTTGAGCATTTGGCACAGTTTCCTCATTCACCAGACTGGCAGACCATGTCTAACAATGCAAAAGCAGGGATTGTTGAAATCTAACACACAAGGTATGGTCAGTGAAGCAGGAATAATCACATGATGTGTTTCCCTGAGAATATCTTCCCAAATATAATTATCTCTTTATGCATAGACTCCAGGATTGCAGAATTAGGAAGGTGATCAGAAGAAACATGGAAAAATATAGAGGGAATTTTGGAGAAGGAATTTTAAAGAAAGTGAAAGGAATATGATATCTTGAACTTGGATTGAAAATCATTACAGATCATTGGTAGTACACAGGGTGTATTAGTCAGGCAAAGGGATGCTAATGTGAAATACCAGAGATTGATTGGTCTTTATAAAGGGTATTTATTTGGGGTAGAATTCCACACTTACCAGGCAATAAAACATAAGTTTCTTCCCTCACCAAAATCCGTTGCCACGTTTTGGAGCAAAACAGCTGCCGGCGTTTGCCAGGGTTCAGTCTTCTTGGGTTCCTCTCTTCCTGGGGCTGCATTTCTCTCTGGGCTCAGCCCCTCTGGTTCCTTCTCAAGGTCAGCTGTAGACTATTAGATTCTCTAGGCTTTGCTTCTCTCCACAAGGCCATCTGTGAACTCTCAGGTGAATGGCTCATCTCTATCCCAGGGCCTTCTCTCCAACATCAAAACTCCAACATCAAAACTGCAACTCAAAAACTGTTCCCTCTGTTCTTTGCCTTGCCTTTTAAATTTGATTCCCCCACCCACCAAGGGGTGGGACCCAACACCCTACTGACATGGCCCAGTTAATGCCCTAATCATAACTTAATCATGCCCAGATTAGCAGACCAGTTTACAAGCATAATCCAATATAAATTTTTGGAATTCATAATTACATCAAATTGCCAAACGGCTACACAGGGCAAATAAATTGAAAAGTCTAGGTCATGTGTAAATTTTCTGGAATATATAATTTATCAATAGTGATTCAAATTGGGATAGAAATTTGTCTACCTTTATGCAAATACGATGTTGTTTTGACCACTGTAGCTTTATTATACACTGCAAGTTCACTAAGTGTGAGTCCTCCAACTTCACTCTTCAGCTTTTGAATGGTTTTGGCAAATCTGAACCCCTTTCCCTTTCAAATAAATTTGGTAATTGACTTCTATTTCTGTTGATTAGTCTGTTGGAATTTTGATTGATATTGCACTGAATCTAGAAATGAATTTCTGTAAAATTGGTATCTTCACAATATTTGGTCTTCCAAGTCCATGAACACAGAATGTCCTTTCATTTGTTTAGGTCTTCTTTTATTTCTTTTAGCAGTGTTTTGTGGTTTTCTGAATACAGGTCCTGTACATTCCTGGTTAAATTAATTCCTGGATATTTGAGTCTTCTTATTGCTATTGTAAATGGAAGTTTCTCTTGATTTTTTCCTCAGCTTGTTCATTACTAGTGTATAGAAATCCTACTGATTGTTGCATGTTGATTTTGTATCCTGCCACTTTGCTCATCTCATTTCTTAGTTCTAATAACTATGTTGTAAATATATTGGGAGTTTCTAAATATAGATCATGTCATCTGTGAATAGTGGGAGCTTTATTTCCTCTTTTCCAATTTTGATGCCTTTTATTCTTTTTCTTGCCTAATTGCTCTAGCTAGAACTTTCATCGTAATGTTTAATAACAGAGGTTACAGTGGACATACTTTGTCTTGTTCATGAACTTAGAGGGAAAACTTTCAATGTTTTTTCCATTCAGCACAGTGTTTGGTGTGAGATTTTCATACATTCCCTTCATTATATTGAGGAACTTTCCTTTGTATTTATTTTTGATGTGCTTTTATCAAGAAAGTATGCTGGATTTTGTCAAATGCCCTTTCTGGATCAATCGAGATGATGTTTATTTTTCCCCTTTGATTTGTTAATGGGGTTTATTATATTAATTGGTTTTCTTATGTTGAACCACTCCTGCATACCAGGAATAAAACCCACTTGATTGTGATCATGATTCTTGTAATATGTGGTTGTATTTGATTTGCAAGTCTGTCTTCTCACCTCCATTTTTCCTGAAGGGAAATCTGTGCTAATTCTTTTTGGATATCCTTTGTATGTTATTTTTTGCTTTTCCCTTGCAGCTTTCAAAATTCTATATTTATCTTTGGCATTCTTAGTATAATATCTTGTGATAGGTCTATTTGGATTTATCCTAGTTGGAGTATGCTGTACCTCCTGCATGCAAATATATACATATCTTTCCTGTGAGTTGAGACATTTTCAGCCATTATTTTCTCAAATACACTTTCTGCCCCTTTTCCCTTCACCTCTACTTCTGGTATTCCTATAACACATATGTTGTTGTTCCATGGCAATTGCTGAATATTTTCCATTATTTTCTATCTCTGTTCATCTCTTTTCAATTTCAGTGGTTCTTTTCTCTACATTGCTGTTCTTTTTCCCATGACTTCAAATCGCTATTGTGTGCCTGTATTGTATTTTAATCTCAATTATTGTGTCTTTCATTCCCATAAGCTTTGTTATTTTTTTATCCATGATTTCAAATTTTTCTTTGTGCTCACTTAGTGTCTTCTTAATGTCTTTTATTTCTTAGCCATGTTGTCCTTAACCTCATGATTTAAGAAGGTTTGTATGAACCTCACTAGGTTTGATGTCCTGTATCTCATCTGGAGTTTTGATTTTTTCCTTTGCATGAGTCATATCTTCCTTTTTCTTTGTTTGGTTTGTAATTATTTGCTGATGTCTAGGCATTTCATTGTGATGCTGAGTTGCCTCTAATGTTCAGGTTCTCTCTTGCCTAAGGATTTACTTTCAAGCGGATGTGTGCTACCACTGTTCTTTGACTCCTGGCTCAACTTGCTCTAATTACATTCACAATGCTGTGCAGTCATCATCACGATCCATTAACAAACATTTCCATCATTCCAAATAGGAGTACTGTACATTGTAAGCCTTTATATTACATTCCCTAGCTCCACCCTGACCCCAGGTACCTGTAGTCCAGATTCTAACTCTATGGCTTTGCTTATCCTATTTGTTTCAAATCAATTCTTTCAAATCAGTGACATTATACAATATTTTTCTTTTGATATGGTGTCTTAAAGATTCATCCATGTTGCTGCATGTACCAGGACTTCTTTCTTTTGTTGGCCGAAAAATAGGCCATTGTGTGTATATACCACATTTCATTTATCCATTCTTAGGTTGGTGGACACTTGTGTTGCTTCTATTTTTGGAAATTGTGAATAACAAATCCTGGTATGAAGATCAGTGTTCACATATCTGTTCAAAACTTTTGATATTGCCACATCATACAGTCTTTCTATACTTAGCATTCTGAGGATCACCAAATTGTCTTGCTCAGCAACTGTACATTGTACATTGACATCAGAAATGCATGAGTGTTCTTGTTTTTCTGCTTCCCCTCCAAAATGTGTCTTCCATTCTAATGGGTGTGAAATTGTATTTTATTGTTGTTTTCATTTGCAATTCCCTAATGGCAAATTATGATGAGTATCTTTTCATGTGCTTTCTGGACATTTGTATATCTCATTTGCTGAGGTATATAGTAAAGCCTTTTGCTAATTTTTATTTGGGTTGTTTGTCTTTTTGTTGTTAAATTGAAGGGCTACTTTATACCTTCTAGATATTAAAACTCTATCAGATTAGTAGTTTCCAAATATTTTCTCCCATTGTGAAGTTTGCAATTTTATGTTCATGATAAAATCCATTAAGGCACAAAGATTGTAATGTGGATGAAATTCTAATTAACTCTTTCTTCTTTTTCTTTTTTTTCTTGTGCTGTGGGTATAAAGTCTAAGAAGCCATGCTTAACCCACTGTCTGAAGAGGCTTCCTTATATTTGCTTCTTGAATTTATTCAGTCCTGGCACTTATATTTAGGTCCTTGTTCCATTTTGAGTTAATTTTGTACAAGGTGTGAGATAGTGGTATTTTGTTTTTCTTTGCAAATGAACATCAACTTCAACACCATTTCTTGATGAGACTTTTCTGTACTAGTTGAGTGTATTTGCCCCAATTTTCTAATATGAATTCACCATAAGTCTCATGACCTATCTGTTAACTCTCAATTGAATTCCATTGTTCAATATATCTATTTTTCTGCCAGTGCCATGCTGTTTTGATCACTGTAGCTTGGTTATATGCATTAAAATCAGGAAGTGTGAGTCCTCCAAAATTATTCTTTGTTTTAAAGATGTTTTGGTTATTCTAAATCCTCTATATTTCCACATAAATTTGATAATTGGCTTTTTAATTTCTGCAAGTAGGCTATTGGTAATTGGGATTCTTTTTATATCCCTTAGGTCAATCTGAATAAAATTGAATTCTTTACAATATTTTGCCTTCCAATCCACAAATACAGAATGCCTTTCCATTTATTCAGGTCTTCTGTGATATATTTTATCATTATATTGATATTGTAGTTTCTGTGTATATGTTCTTTACATACTTACTTAAATTTATTCCTAGGTATTTAATTCTTTTAGATGCTATTGTGTATGGAAATTTTTTCTTGATTTCTTTCCAGGGTTGTTCATTATCAATGTAAAAAATGTTATTGATTTTTGTGGTGTTTAACTCATATTAGTACTTTTTATATATAAGGTCATATAAGATCAACTGCAAATAATGAAACATTTACTTCCTTTCTAATTAGGATGACTTGGTTGTTTTCTTTCCTAACTGATATAGCTAGATTATATAACACAATGTTGTATAACAGTGGTTACAGTGGACATCGTTGTAACATTCCAAATCCTTCAAAGATGAGGGAGAGTTTAAAATATTCATAGATAAACAAAAACTGAGAGCGTTTGTCAACAATAGACTGGCACTACAAGATATACTGAGGGAAATTCTGCAAGATTAATGGAAAAAGCAAGAAAGGGTCAAGAAGGATAGTGTGGAAAAGATTATTAGTAAGGGTAACTAAAAGTGTCTAAAGAGAGACAAAAATAAGAAATATCATATAAAAGCAAAAGGATAAAATGATGGAAGCATGTACTGCCTTTACAGAATTAGCATTGGATGTTTGTGGATTAACTGCCTTAAGCAAAATACTCAGACTGGCAGAATGGATAAAACAGTATGATCCAAATCTATGCTGCCTACAAGAGACTCACCTTTTTCTCAAAAGCAAAAGAGGTTTAACATGAAAGATTTGAAAAAATTATGCATGCAAACAGTAACCAAAAACAAGCTGGAAAAAATGAACAAACAAAAAACAAGGTGGGCTACCTATAATAATAACAGACAAAAGAGACTTTAAATGCAGAATTGTTTTAGAAGACAAGGAAGGAAACTATATACTAATGAAAGGGGAAACCCATCAAAAAGACATAATAATCATAATATTTAACACATAACCATGGTGTTCCAAAATACAGAAGGAAAACTCTGACAAAACTGAAGAGAGAAGTAGTTTTCTCTATTGTAGTTGGCAACTTCAAAGATCACACACCAATTGATACTATGTCTAGACAAAGCATAAAGGAATAAGCAGAGAATTTGAATAAAATGATAAATGAGCTAGACCTACCAGACATATACAGTACATTGCACCAAAACCTCAGTAGATGTTTTCTTCACAACGGCTCATGGAGTATTATCCAAGGTAAATCACATTTTCAGTCACAAAACTAGCCTCAATAAATTTAAAATGATTGATATTATACAAGGCATTTCACTATAATGGAATTAAGCTGGAAATCAATAACTGGTAGAGAAATGGAAAATTCACACATATATGGAAGTTACCACAATGTTAATCAAACAGTTAGTCAAAGAAGGAACTGCAAGATAATTCAAAAATAACTGGAGATGAAAGAAAATGAGAATAGAACATATAAAAACTTATGGAATAGAGGGAATGCAATGCTGAGAGAGCAATTTATAGCCCTATTTACCTACAATAAAGAAATAGAAAGGGCTAAAGACAAAGACCTAAATACACACCTGCAAAAAATAGAAAAATGCAAACTAATCCTAAAGCATACAAAATGAAAGAAATAACAAAGATTAGAGCACAAATAAAGGAAATTCAGAATAAGAAAACAATATAAAGTATTAAAACCAAACATTATTATTTGAGATCAATGAATTTGACAAACCCTTAACTATACTGACAAAGAAAAACAGAGGAGATGCAAATAAATAAAATCAGAAATGAGATGGAGGCATTATTATTTAACCCACAGAAAGAAATAGAAGCATGAACTACTGTATGCCAACAAATTAGGCAAGTTAGATTAAAATGAAAAAAATTCCTAGAATCACATAAGCAGTCTACACTGACTCTAGAAGCAATAGAAGACTTCACAAACCAATCCAAACTAAAGAGATTGAATCAGTCATCAAAATCTGCCAAGAAAGAAAAATCCAGGACCTGTTGATTTTGCAGGTACATTCTACCAATCATTGCAAGAATTAATAACAATCCTGCTCAGACGTATCAAAAAAATTGAAGAGGATGGAACTCTACATAACTCAATCTATGAAACCATCATCATTCTAATACCAAAGCCAGATAAAGATACTACAAGAAAATAAAATTGAGACCAATTGTTCATACGAATATAGATGGAAAAATATCAACAAAATAGTTCCAAATTGAATTCAACAGCACATTAAAAGAATTATACACTATGATCTAATGGATTTCATCCCAGATATGCAAGGTTTCAACACAAGAAACCCAATTAATATAATGTAACACATCAACAAATTGATGGGAAAAAACCACATGATCAACTTGATTGATGCGGAAACTGCATTTGAAAAAATCCAACATTTCTTCTTGATAAAAATAATTTGAAAGATAGGAATAGAAGGAAACTTCCTGAAGTTGATAAAGGGCATATATTAAAAATCCAAAGCTAACATCATACCCACTGGTGAAAGAATTTAAGTGTTCCCTCTCCATCATGTTTCAAACAACATCTAATGGCATATAAAATTCTTGACTATCTAGTTGTTTTCTTTCAGCACTTGAGACATTTCAAACCACTGCCTTCTTGCTTACATGGTTTCTGATGAAAAATTGGCACTCAATCTAACCTGGAATCACTTGCATGTAACACATCACTTTTATGTTGCAGCTTTCAGAACTCCTTGTTTTGCATTCGATATTGTGGTCTATGTATGATGTTGTGTGTTTTTCATCATATTAATCCTGTTTGGAGTACTCTGGGATTCTAGTTGGGCATATTAACATCTTTGGGTAATTTGGGAACTTCTCTATCATTTCTTTCACAGCTTTCCTGACACTTTTTAAATTTTTCTTTTCGTTTCCTTCCAATCCTCATGCATTATAAGATATTTTTTAATGTCTTTTTTTGGTATACCCATATTCTCATCATCTTTGTTGTTTTTTCTGCATCTTTATCATCTTCCTTTGGATAGGCCTTCATTTCCTGTTTCCTTGTTTGTCTTGTACTTTTTTCTTGCAGACTGTACATTTTAAATGTGTTTATTTTAACTGTGTTATTTATTCCCTGAGATGTCTGTTTCTTGGTTTTGTAAGCAGTTGATGAAGACAGATTTTCTTGAGCATCAGCCTTCTGATCAGGAAGGTCTGCCCAAGTCGAATGCAGTGAGTAGGATTTTCCATGTCTTTCTGAAATTCTGCCTTTACCTGGGCCTTTGACTTTTATTGGCTTAGGAGTTCCCCTGTTTAAAAGAGTTTGGCTATCCATTCTGTTTCCTAGGGGACAGACTTTCATCTCGCCAGTGTTTGAAGTCAGCAGCCCTTTGTCCTAGACTGTCCACCTTAGTATTTTCATATATTCTGTTCATTGTCTTCAGATACTTGTGCCTTAGTTGGGGCAAATTTTGTGAAGAGGGGCATGATGGAGAGGACTTTCCCAAGTCAGTCTTTCCCAGCCAGAGTAGTGCTGCATTCCACATAGGCATCACAGACCAGCTCCAATGTGCTCTGGGTAGGAAATTAGTAAGAGTGCCAAGAGATTCTCTGGCAGGTCTGCAAAGCTAAGCTTTCCTGGCAAGCCTAATAAATACAGCCTTTCAACTTACTGTTCCCCACAGCCCTGAGGAAGTGCAGAATCTTTAAATCTCCACAGCCTCCATCCAGGACCTGATAGTATTGAAATAATAGTTCCTGCTATGCATCTCCTGAGAGAGCTGAAATAATGGCTGCCCTCAGAGCCAGGCCTCTAGTGATCTGAAGTCTCTAATGAAAAGCCATGATCAGTGATTATTGGTGCACACACCTGCTATTGGGGAAGAGGATTTGTTTCCATTTCTGTCTCGAGTGAGCAATCCAGTGGCTGTACCCTAGAGTGGCCTGTAATAAGAGTGAGGTATGGGTTTAGAAAGTGGTTATGTGGAGAGATCAATTTATTCTTCTACACCAAAATTTATTAGCCTATTCCTCCTACACTTTCCTAAAGGGTGCAGTTTTCATCTGGACTCTGGAGTTTCAAAATAGCTCTTTCAGACAGTTGCTGCCTGTTTAATAGTTATATTTTCAGAAAAAAAAATGAGCCCTGGGGCTCCTTTCTCTGCCATCTTCCTACAAACCTCAGACCATATTCTTGGATTAGAAGATATGTCTCATATAAATAACATTAGAAATCCTTTCAGGAAGTGGATATTTTATTGAAATATTTATATAAAAGAATACAAAAAATTATGGCAAAGCTAAAAAAACTTGAGGGTTGCTATTACTACCAGATATATTACAAAGACTATGTAATTAAAATTGCATGTTATTTGCATGATAGACTGTTCCTTGGAAAAGGAAATTCAAGAATAGACCAAGGTCCATATGGAAGTTTAATATAAAAGAAGGAGGGAAAGAGGAAAACTTGGTGTTTATTTCTACATAATTAAATTGGTGTTTAATTATTTCCAAATTTTATTGAAAAAAATATACAGTACCTGTTTTATTCAAATTGACTGAAATAAATGTCAAATAAATAAGAAAGGTATATATTTTTAAATCATAAGATTTTTATTTTCCAGCCATGGTAGAGAAACAGGGACTATATTCACCCACTCCCCAATTTGTAATAAAAAACAAAACTGAAATCAGTATGTGCAAAAATGGCTTTCAAGAAAGTGAACATAAGGCAATAAAGGAAAATTATCCCTGAGTAATGAGACAAAAAGTAGCTGAGGCCTATGATATCCAGGTTATTGCATGGAATGAGTTTCAAGGCCATGGAAGAGCAAAGGCATCAAATTCTCTGAATTGATGTTATGGAACTGAGAGTCTAGGAAGACAAAGGAGGATAGATTTCAAAGGATCGACTGCATGATAGTGATTGAGATAGACCCCAGAGATATGTGAAGGTCTCCTTAATGGTGGATGACTGCAACCTTAATCATGTGTTCCCTCCATTATGACTCCAATACACAATATCCAATATTATAGAAATTACTGATTGCATACAATCAAAACCTGGTAAATATTTTATCTTAAAGTATGCTTTGTTCATTACCTATTTCAACAGCCTCTCAGCAACAGTTTCCTTTCATCTCCAAAGGGACATAATCAATATCTACTAGGTACTCATGAGACCCCACAAACTCCTTGACATTGCCCAAAGTTTCTACTGGCAAGATTTTAACTATATTCACCTGTCTCCAGGAGCACATGTATGACCTTATATTGATCATACCCTCTCCCGAAGGTATTGATTTGAATTACTCATTCAGGGCATACAAATAATCTCAAGGGAGCTCATAAAAAGGGGATGGGTCATTATCCCACACATAGTGCAAGGCCTTTCCACTCTGTTACATCCCTGAAAATTACTTGCTAGACTGATGGCTTCTTCATCCTTGACAATTTCAGGAAATATCTAATGTACCTCTAGAACACAATATTAATACAAGTACTTCATATTTTAGTATTCTTTGGGTTTTTGGAAGCATCACACTCCTCAATTAAAATTTTACTTAATCTCTCTGAGGATGCTAATGCAAAGGGGTATACTTTAAATGGGAATCTGCCCAATAGAAGTCTCTAGATTCTAATCATTGCAAGACAAGTCTCTCCCAATAGTGCCCCATTTTTTTCTCCTCTTATTTTTTGTGATATGTGAGCAAGACAGGAGTCTCTTTAATCTTAAGAATATTTAATTTCCACATATATTCATATTTTGAGAACAATTTTTTTTGCCATTTCTCAATTATTCTAGAGGAAATGCAATGCCTGAATTTTTCACATGACAGATATGCAAGGAGACTTGAGTACATTTCTCTGATTTTGAAATTGAAGGGGTAAGGAATGGATGCAGTGGCTCAGAGGCAGAAAGTTGGATAAATGTGAATATATTGGATCTTTCACTCACATTGCAAAAGGAAATATTTCCCATGTCCATGTCCAGGAAAATCCCTACTAGGGGGGAGTCAGGGTTTACAAAGAAGGCAGTCTTAGAAACAGTGCTGGCAGAGAAGGAACTTTCATTTGTGAAACTCACAGTCCAGAATCCAAGTTCTGAAGTTGGTTAGAACCTCCCTTTTCATTTAATGGATTTTTTGCAAATGCCCCAGCCCATTCTTTGCTTGCTCCCACATCCCAGTAATGGTGGACAGAGGTAAACTGAGAGGAGCCCAGGACATATAAAGCATGTTTGAATTGCTCAGCATGCTTTTTTCATTTCTGTTTGATAAGCCCTCTTTGAACACTCCTCAGGTCAGCAGAAATGATGAGGAATTCATTGGCAAAGGTAATATCCATTGTTATATCCACTGGGGAGAGAATAGAAATAATTTATCAAATGATTGGAATACCTGCAGTGATGTTCATTTCTATGAGAAGGATCTAATATGTATTGTTTTCTTTTCAGCTGGCTTAATTCTGCTCTTTCTTCACTTTATACAACCTTTACAGTGAAATCTTTCCTGACTCCCTAATTAAGTCAAATTAACCAAATTTTATTTGTATCCATTCATGCGTTTGACTGATACCATTTGTTTTTATTTTTCCTTTAAGAAGTATAATTTTTTATTAAAGCATGTCTCTTTCCTTCAGCCATTTACCTACATGTGGTCAGTGAAGATGCCTTAATTTTTCTCAATATATTATCCATCTCAGTACAAGTTTCTCCACTATGTAGTTAATCAGAAAATTTTAAATGTATGCTTAAGGAAGATATATGATATATGAGGTGGTAAAATTTTTTAAATACATTTTTGATTCTTTCACTATGTGCCCATTTTTTCTTCCCAAATTACCTATTTAATGAAACCTCTCCATTACGGATGTGTTTACCTTATATCAGAGCAAAATAAAAATATTTTACCAGGTTTCTTGAGGTTTGAGAGAATGACCTTTAAGAAAGTTAAAAATAGAGATGGAGGTAGGATTTCCTGAATAAAAAATTTGTGCTTAGACTTGGGTATGGGAAGAGAGAGATTTGGCTTTGAGAGACATTTAGACCCATGCTGATCATAGATAAATCCCAGTGTGGGAGGGAAGACATTGACTAGGTAGGGCTTTATGACCAGCAATCTCTCCAAATAATATGTGTCTCAGAGGAAGCCAATCTGCATTGGTGACCAACTCTGCCAGGTGTTTCCTAATGCCTATGGCAGAATGCAGACATCAGTCATTAGAACAGATCACAATGTGATTTTCCTCACCATTTAGGATGAAAACACATAAGCAAATGTCAAAATCTGGGTAATCCCCACGTATATGGAGAAACAATGTCAATTATCTGTGAATTCTTAGGAAGCAAGGAGCATGGAGGACAGGTTCCTTACTTGGAACTTCGGCATCTTTAGTTTCATCTGTAGAATTCCTCTCAGTGGGGGCTCCAGATCCTTAACCATGGAAACCAGCCACCCAACAGTCCAATCTGACTTGATCTTATTAGCTGGAGAGATCATAGAAGAGGTAGGGCACAATACAATTCCCTCATGTGGGTTTTTCAGCAGCAAATAGATGCATCAGAAGGAGCACATGTATCTACATTTTAAGACTTTGGGTTTTTCAAGATAGGACAGGCAGATAAGACAATTGCTCCCCTTTAGTAAGTCTTCAGCCATGACCATTCTCTGGAGGAAAGCATAAAGTTAAAACAAATGTTGTTGTTTCCTGAAGTCTTTCATCCTTTACATCAAATAAAGTGCTTATTATATGTCATCCCTAGTGTTAAACATTATTTTATTTTTCTCTTACTTTTCCTGTTTGTGGATTTTCCTTTAATTTCTGAAGGCTATACAGGTATCTTTGCTCTGGCATGAAAAGCACAACATCTGGACATTTATTGGAGAGTTTCTATCCTCCCTTCTTTTTCACACCCTGCCACACCTGTTTAATCCAATTTTATTTTTTTGAATTCTGACAGAGCATGGAATTTCCTACCCTGACAAAATGTTTTATTACTTAAACCATACCTATTGAGTCTATTTGGGAAAAGAAACAAAATATGCAGCCAAATGGAAAAAAAAAACCTTCTATAAAAATAATTAATAAAGCATCTTCAGAAGTACTCCCTGAAAACTCCCAAACTGTGACAAAAGCATATTTTCTTTGTTATTGCTGAGATTTATTTTCAGAAATTATGTTAAACCATCTGGAAACTCTCCTTATATGACTTTAGAGTTCCAAAAAAATTTTTTTGCCAGAAATAGTCAGAAAAAGGAAAGATATTTAAATTTCTAGTGAATAAAGTTCATGTTGAAGGAAAGGCTAAAACTAAAAGCATATGTAATTGCTATTTTGTATATTACTTCAGAAATTATTTTCCCACTTCTTAAAAAGAAATAAGCAACAGGAATATGGTATTGGTTATGATCCTAACACAGTCCATGCCTTTTTGTTCTGGTTTATTTTATTATTTTATTTTATTTTATTTTCTGGCCTCATAAAATGGTAAATCCAACAGATCTATAATAGATCAGAATTATCTACATGTAAAACAAATGTGATCTGTTTTTTCTTTCTACTTGAGGACATTTAGTGTGTTTCATATTTTCTTGTATATTTTTTCTCATATAGACACATAATATTCCTTATCTCTTGAAATACTTGCAAATGTACTTGTATAATTATATAATGAGAAAATGAGCCATTAAAAGAAAAAAATTAATAAAGCAGTCTTTGTTCTCATGGATTTTAAGTTCTCATTCAAAATCCATCGAATACCATTAAAGGACATTGTATTACATTCAGTTTTTAGCATTAGTGAATCATTTTTTTCAGAGTACTTGCTCTTCCTCACATGAATTGTAACATTTAAAACTGAGATAATTATCACCAAGAATTTCCAGGTAGTCAACATTTCTTTTTCACTATGACTTTCCACATAGAGAAATTTCCTGTGCTTTTATGTGTGATTTACAAAACAATTTTTCCATAGTCAGTTATGATATATGATTTTTTTTTCATGTATCTCTGAGGTGATCATGGAACTTTGGGGGGAAGGAAATATCAGGAGAAATGTAAACGAGATCAGATTAATTTTAAAGTTAAACTTAGTCATTTAAATCCTAAGTGATTAAGTTTAAATGATTAGACTAAAGTTCAAATGTTTAAATTAAATATTACTTTATTTCATTGTAATGATGTGCCAGATATTCCTTTGATTTAATCATGAAATTCAAGGACAAAGTCCAAGTTTTCATTTATGATTAACCCATTAAGGAAAACTGAAGAACTCAAACTCTATACTGGCCAGTTCTTTTTAAAATATAACAAATGTTCTTATTGAAAAAGATGGAGAAATTATTTGTTTTGGTACACAAGGAAAGGTTCCTATCCAAAGGAACAATTGGAGGAAAGCTTGAGTTTAGCACAGTTTTGTCACACAAAACAGGATTAATGTCTTCCTAACTGAAGGAAGTTCCGGAGAAGAATATTTGAAGAAAAACTGATAAAAGTTTACTTATGAATATAAAATGTTAAAACTTAAAATAATCTCTTAAGCAGGCAGTTAAGATTTCCTTAGATTCCAAGAGAGGTAAATATTCATTCAATTGTGCAGTTATGAGACCATGCAATCTAAGGACTCTTTTGGGATTTTCAGAAGGTAGACTGAACAAAAGAGGGCTGGCACAGAACCTAGGATGTGGTTCTTTGTAAACATCCACACAGTGCCAAATTCCTTTCTTTGAGTTAACCAGGTGAAGGTTTTATTGTTATTCCATTAACCAAAGGTTGTTAAAGTGTCTGCAATTGTTAGTCACATGTAAAACCTGTCCAGGCTTTAATAGTTGGAGAATAGAGACAAAGTAATGCAGTATAAATTCAATAAAACCAAATTTCACAGGGATTCATTTGTATATGGCCTTTCCCTCTCTAGATACCATTATATATATGTGTGAGTGTGTGTGTGTATTTATGTATATATGTGTATATATATGTATGTATGTATGTATGTATGTGTACACACATATATGTATATACACCAATGTAAAAGTAGAATAATTTTAATCACAGAAAATAAATCTGGCTTCTTCACCCTACCTCGTAATGCTTCATGTAACTTGCCCAAGCACTGAAAAACTAGGAGTCATCTAATACCTAGAGAAATATTTAAAGAGGAAATCATATTTTTTAAAGTATACAAAGCAGTGAAGAGCATTGATTTAATATGTGATATGCTTTGATGTAGGAATAATCAAAAATAATATTCAACTTATAAGGAATTTTTCAAAAATGTTGAAATGATACTACTTAATGAATAGAAGACAGAGAGATATGATAAAGGTATTATAATGAAAAGATACATGGATGGTGACAAAAAGAACATGTAACTTCCTTGACTTTAATAATCTTTATTTGAGGACTCTCTATTCTTCCAATCTGATTTGTATTCTGATGCTATAGGAATTGTCCAATATGAATGAAAGGTTTAATGATTCATTTTCACATTTTTAAATTACTGATGAGAATTATCATATTTTTCCAAAATAATATAGAAATTTGAAGGTTAAAATGAAACCTAATATCTCATTAGATGGATATAAGCACTAAACCTTTGGTTGTAATGTATATAAAATGAGTTTGTGCCATTTAGCAAAACTGTAAATGTAATCATACTGAGTAATTGGTTTCAGCAAAGTGTTAAGTGTATAATATTTAAAGTACCATCTCATCTGTCAATATCTGAAATACACTTGTGAAATTAGTTTGTTAGTTCTAATGTAATTTAAAGTGATAGAAATGCAATCCTTTATTCATATTAAAATATATTTAAACTCGAGTAAGGGTTTCTTTATGTTATTGCTAACTTTAGATATATTATTAGTGAAAATTTCATTATATGCTACTATTAATTTATTATCTGATTAGATTAGAGAGTGTGAATAAGGAGAAATGTGGATACCTCCCCAATGAGGACCTTGTGTTCATTTTCCATAAATCTTAAAGTAAAGTTGGAAACAGCTGGTGGCCAAAGAAAAAATTTAAACAGAAGTCCAATATTATGTATTTTCTTCCTATTTCTCAAGTGTTTAGAGATGACAGAAGAAAAGAGGAATTAATTACTTCAAGAAATATGTTTAAGTGCTGACTCAAAACTGAATCATACATGGTCCTGGCACTCTAGGAAAAGTAAACATTAATTTGGTCTCAGTTCCAAGGCTACACAAATGACATATTTCTTATTTTTTGTAAATCAAATAGTTGCGTGGGCTATTCTAAGAGAATGTGAATTTTCAACCCTTTTAACTGCTTCTAATATAGATGGTGCCAAGTACCACAAAGAGCCTTACTGTGGAAGCAGAGATGAGGGTCCCCATAAGCCTGTACCCTTCCTCTACCTCTACAAAAAGAATAATGGTGATTTATCCTTTAATCCCAATTAGAACTTCAAACTGCTGAGTATAGGGACCACGGGATTTCATATTTATATTTACGTTGCCTTGTTCTAAAGATGGAAAGATTTGGGACATAACTCTGTGCATGTCAAGGTTGTCAAGTGTCAGAACTAACAGTCATTTAACTCCTGGAATTCATTTATATGTATGCTTTCCCCATGGTAAAAGACATGGCTGAACTACTTTAAGAAGTAAGGAGATTTAAGATCTGAGCAGCCTATATTGTGAAACCATGTACATGAAACTGGATATTATTTCTAACTGAACTGTATTCCCAATTGGAAATAAAGGGAATGTAGCCCTCGATGCGTGCTCAAGTGTCCTTTTACACACAATTACAATTTAGATTCTGAAATTACATTATTCCACAAGCTAGAAAGTAAAGTTTCTCTGCCAATTTTTCATTTTTTTTTCAGATTTACATATAAAAATTTATTTTCCATGTGGGATTACACAGGACATTGTATCATCTTAATTTGTTTCCACGTGTTTGTTATTTTAGAGAAAACAATTTTTCTCCTTATTTCTTCTATCTTGCAACCTACTGGAATTACTTACTACTTGAGGATGTTTTGTGTAGATTTCTTGGAATTTTCTACATAGACCATGTTATCTGCCAATACAAACAGTTGTATTTCTTACTTTCTGATATGTCTGTTCATTTTTTTTCTTGGCTAGAATTGTTCTATTCAGAATTTCCTTTTTTTATTTTTTTTATTTTTTATTGTTTTTATTGTGGGTAAAAATCAAACTTTTCACAATACATACCAATATTTGTAAAATGATATAAAAATACATATGCATATATGTGCATTTGTTTACATAAATGTTATTTGTTATATATATAAAGGTGCTTAGATTACCTAAATATTACTCAGAAATTACAGAGATTCCCATGTTCCCCACCGCCCATGCCTCCAACAACATCCCACACCACCATTCCTCATCTGTGTGGTACAACACCCTCAATGGATATACACATCCTGGGAGCTTGCCACCGAGCATAGACCACAGTTCACATCACAGACCACACTCTCTCCCACCAAGTTCTGCATGGTATAATCTGTTGGAAAATGGCCTACATCTGTCACCACTACACCACTCAGGACAACCCCCAAAGTCCCCAAAAAGCCCCTGTATTTCAACTGCCCTTCCTCTCCCTGCCCCAAAAATGTCCAGTGGCCACCATCTCCAACTCACTGTTACAGTTTCTTCCATTGCTTGAATCACAATATGTCTACAAGAGAACACCACCAAGTCCACTCTAGTTCACAGCTCCTCCCCCCAATTTTTCTGTGGTTATTTAGGAACAACAAAATTTGTATTAATCATTAGAATTACCAAATGGTTATTTGCACTGGAGTTAACATTTTCTCCTCATTGGAGAATCGTATATATAATTTAAAGAATAAAACATGATCTTGACTGACTGACTGGTTTACAGTGAAAAGTCTGGCACTTGATTTACTAAACTTATAAAACTGTAATTGTGCAGCTGTCAGTTTGCTTTAATGAGAAAACTTTAATTGAGTCATGACTTTGCTTAGGATTTGCAATGATGAGAGAATCCAATAAAGCCCAACAAATTGTTATCATGGGAATTAAAGACTTTTAACCACCTAAATATAATCTAATCTCCCAGACTCACCCCTTCCACATTTCTCAGTTTTTCATTCTCATACCTCAAACCCTTATCACCTGCAAGTAATCTAGACCTTTGAGAAGACCATGAAAATGAAATGCTTAGGGACAACCAGCAAGATGGTGGCAGAATAAGAAACTCCTAGAAATAACTCCTGCTACAGGGCTGTTATTAATCACCCAGAGCTATCAAAAGCACTTCTTTGGGCACTCCAGGATACCAGAAGTGCATCCTGCAACATCCTTGAAAGAGTAGAAGGAGGAAACTGCCAATCTGCAGAGAAGATACATAAGTAGAGCACTCCATGACATGGAGGCCACTGCCCATCCTCCACTGGAGGCAAAAGCTGCCTCAGGAGCTGTTCTGTGGCTGGAATTGGAAACACGACTTCCAAAAATGAGGAGGAAGAGATGGTTGGGCACCAATTTTAGCTACATCTTAGTAATTTTAGTGGGATAAAGTATAATCCCAAGAAGAGCTAAAATTTGAAATTATTCAAGTCAGAAAGAGGCTGGTAGCCTCCATCTTAACTCTGCACCTGACATGAGGGGAAGTGGGCTGACTGAAAATCACAGTGCTGGTACGGACCAGCTTCATTCCATCTAGATCATATT